>WWET01002498.1:22655-37671 GCA_011038615.1 Limnodynastes dumerilii
TGGTTGTATGGGTAACATCTCCACATTTTTTCAAAACCAGCAGCTTAGTAAATCTGGCCCTTAGTCTGCTAAAAAGTACTAGGAATATACTGGTTAATAGCAGCTTCTATATTCCTCACCCTAAAGCAAGTCCTATCACTCTTTTTTCCTCTTTATTTATATAGTTGTTTTTTAAAACATTTTACAAACTATAGAATTTATATATTTATTCACTGTGGAAGGGACCATAGATATTTTCCTTTCATATGTTATGTAACAATAGCCTGAGAATACATTTGACAAAGGCCACAAAGTTGAGAGTGGGATACTAGACATATATGGTAACATGTACCAACCTCAATCTTGTAAGCGGTGAGGTGGTCCAATTTTAATAGGATTGACTAGAAATGAATGTTATTCATATTAATATTGCTTTCGGAGCAAAAAGACATACATATGACTTGATTTTAGCCATTTTTTTTAGAAATTTAAAATTAAATACAGATCCAAAACCAAAACATATAATTTTTTTTTTTACAAAACCAAAACTAAAACACTATGAAAATTTAGAACCAAAATCAAAACACGGGGCTTGGCGCTCATCTCTTGTTTAAAATAAATAGTTATGCCTCTTCCCCTTAATCAGAATGTGTTTGAATAATAAGTATTCAAAACAAGTAAACTGGATATAAATATAATATTTTCCATCAATTTATCATGTTATGTTAGAGAGTAGTGTCTTAAAAACCACAACTGCAATTTGTAAGTTAATTGATTACTTATCTTGCTTCAAATGTTGCAGGTAACAGAGGTTATGGTTCACAGCATGATACATGATCAAATAGCACTCCAGTGAAATAAGCAGGTCTCCTCCAGTAGCTTTTCCTGATCCCATTAATTCCCTTCACCCATTCTGGGCTTGTAACATACTTTCCCTATGCTATGTAAAAATACGATGGGGATAGGGGGTGAAGGAGGCACGTGCTGAAGAGAGGAGAGGGGTGCATCCATATATGGCAGGGTTGATGACTTTTACAAGCTTCCCTCTGGGAGATCCCGGAGGGAAGCCATACATACGTGCAGGGGACGGAGCTTAACAATGCTATTTATGCAAATCGCATTATTAAGTTCTGCTTCTTTATGGGTACTTACTCGATTTGGGGTTTCATATTGATGGAAGCGGGGCTTGATGACGCGATTTGCTTCAAGTCACTCCCTGTCCCTAGCAACACTAGTATACTAGTGTTGCTAGGCAGGGGGGCAGGACTTGAGGCCGTAGTTTCATAGAAACATGACTGGTCAATCCAAATTTCTTAACTGATATTGACAAGACCGAATCCAAAGGGGTGCCGCCTGATCAGACCATAATTGATGAGCATTCTTTCCAGCCAATGGCTGTTGTCCATTAGCTGAAATGAATAACAGATTTGTACATTACACCATAAATCTGCTCGCAATGGTGCCAAAAATCTCCTAAGCACCTCAAAATGCCCCATGACAGGACAGCTAATAGAGCCAAACTGCAAATCGTCATTCGCCAGATGGACAACCCTAGGCCCTGGACAACATATTCGCTCTTAGTACCCGAGAGCTCAGTCAAGGATTCTGTGCGTAGTGGGGAAAGAGAGAAGCATGGCCCAGCTCCAGTGGTACTGGAGTGATTTACAATGCTATTCCTTCATCTGCCTCTTTCATCTCCTTCTCCTTTGTATAGCAGTAATTTCTCAAGTAAGTATTCTTAAAGTTTTAGGTAGAGGCTAATGTTATGTTATGTTATCAATTTATAGCCATTTAAAAAACATTTAAGCCTTTAAATTACACCATTGAATACAAATTACAAGATGAAAAGTAATTAAAAAAAAAATTACAACACATACCTTCATTTGAAATGTTTTCCTTTTTCTTTTTATATGGAGTATTAGGAGTAGTGGTTTTTACTTGTATCTTTGTTGCCATTCTCATTGATTGGGGTCAACAGACACGTGAGACCGGATTCATACTTGCAAGTGTGATCCGTAGGTGCAGATACACATGTATCTGCACCTACTTCTCCATGCGTAGTAGGTCATTTACTAAATACACGCAACCTAAGAACCTTCTGCTTCTTAGGTGTGAACACGGTCCGTGGTGGGGATTGTGAAGGTGGAATGTCTTCTCCAGAGGATGGAGTGGCAATAGGTGCAAGTGCTTCAGGTGAATGGGTGGTTGGAGAAGGCAGGACCTGCTACTGTGGCCTGATGGTAATGGACAGTTGTGAAAGAACCCCCTCCACAGCTGCAGTCAACCTCTCCAACATCTCACCTACTAGCTAGGTGCTCATGGCTGCTAGTTAGGCACTCCTCGCCATATGGTATGAGATTAAGCTCATCCTGATGAGTAAAGTGGTCTTTCAGCATCTTTTGTATGTTTTGAAATAGACTTTAACTGCTACTCATCTGCTCCTGTGCTAACCTATCGCATGCAAGAAAGGTGCTCAATAGTACGTTGTCAGAATGAGGAGAACCCTGATGGGGCTGGCAGTGGTGATTATAAGATGAAACTTATTTAAATAATGATTGTTATTTGTCATTCTATATGTACCTCAATATTTGAATTAATGACATTTTTCTATTTATCACACTTACCTTCTAATGAAACTGCAAGGCTATGCGGAGAAACGTGTTAAGATGCTTTGTATCTGACCTGATCTTGAAAGTGCCAACATAACTTGGTTGTGAAACTATATACACATAAAGAAATAACATTTTACATACCTATTAATTGGAATTGTCTATTAGGACAGTGTGACAACTGCAGCTGTATTACACTTAACAACCTGCTGGTGCTGACTGCGCACACGTTCAGCCCTTAATCAAACATTGGCCCACACAGCTTGAAAAATCGGCATCACTTGTTTTGGACTGGAATTTACAATGGGACCTGTTTACTCCTCAGACCGGTACTGGGTCTTTGACAGAGGATACAATTGAATGGGTCCTATAGCACCTGCTATGTGCCTATAACTGGGAGTAGGATTGTGAGTTTCACTTCTTCATAGCATTGGTACCACAAACCACTGCACATGTAATATGGAACTTATTACCATCTTTACTTGAATTACACCTTAATCTATGATTGGTCATGCAATATTAATTGAATGATTTCATGAACATTGTTATTACGGTGTGAATTTTGAATTGATTAACAAGAGCCTTCTATCTATACATAGTCAGTTCTAGTGCTTTCCAATTCTTTTTTCTGGTATTTTTGTATTTTGTTTACTTTGCATCCATATAATTTATGTTGAATGTTGCAATGTATTATATTGTTTATTTTTATAAAATATATTTACATGAAATAAAATTGCTTCTTCATTCATTTTGTTATTATGATGAGAGACATAAAAAAAATTCAACGAAAATAAGTTTTCTGACTATTGCTATCAAGATATGCACATAACTTTAACGCATATGAGATTGAGATCAATCCAGAAAATTGGAAGTATCTAAGAGATACAGCTGAATGTGGTTAAGGGGCACAAGTGTTACAAATACATCACATAGATACTGTATGTTGCATATTTGCATTCACCTTGTTTGCAGATATGAATTCACCCCTGTATGTGAAAAGAGAATATCAAGTCAGCATGTAACCGTGGTCATACAGTTAATAAAGAGCAAACCACGAAGAGTAAAACAAATATACTGGGCTATAAGAAGAGATGTTATATTGATATGGCAGCTAGTAAAGCTATTTTAATAAAAAAAAATACAATAACAGTGTCATGAGGCAATGTACATTCAAGTAGCTCACATAGCATATTAACTATAGTTGAAAAGGTAAGCATTTCTATAAATAAACCATATAGTTTTTCTCTTCATTCAATCCCCATGGTTTGAGAGAATTCATTAGGAATATCCATTTAGTTTCTCTCCTTAATACTTCCTTCTTCAGATCCCCTGAGACAGAGAACTGTTAAGGAGACTGTTGTTTTTGTATGATTAAAATAGCTTCACTACCAGTCATATTAATATAACATCTTTCCATGTAGCCCAGTAGTTTCTTTTACACTCCATTGTTTGTCCTTTATTAACTGTAAGATCACAAATATTCAGACAAAGTGGTCCAAGCCACATAAATGTATTAAGGCGTAATAAAGGTTAAAATCCATTTGATGCAACAGTGTATATTTCATAGTGAATTGGAAGCACACAAAAGTTATTGGCCACTAAAGCAGTTAATATTGCTTTCCACTTACGGTGTTAGTATAGTAATTAGTAATGTCTGTAATTGCTGAAGCCCAATTTGTTAGCTGGAGATTTGCAAAAAAGGATCTGTGCCAACCTGATTATTCGCTGTCTGTGTCCGGAGAAGAGTGTGGTGATCACAGTCTACCCTCCTAAAAGTAAAAGCCTCTTTCACACCCCTCACAGTTGTTTTAGCAGGTTTCAGAGCCTTGCAGCGCTCCAGAGATATGGATGTGATTACTGGTTACCTTTTTTCAGTACAAATATTTTAATCTTGTTTCAGGGAAAGTATTTATAAATTTTCAGCATCTTTGTGAACTCATTAGGCTATCCACATCATTGTCTTTTGCCCCATTGTTAACCACAAAAGGCTTATTAATACTCTATATTGTAGGTATTCATTAGAACATTTGTCAGGTTCACATTTTGCTAGATCATCTTCTTTAGTGTCGGGCCCTGGTTATGGTTCAGTAAGGGTACTTAGTAGCAATGACCCTTACATATATGTTATTTTAAGGCTGTTTCTTGCAACTGTGCTAGTCCTTTAACATACCATATAATAGAAAACTGATATGCCATCCAGAAAAAACTTTCTTTTAATATATTTTGTATTAATAATTAACTGTTTCTCTGATTCCTTTTGGATATAAAATGTGTCTTGTTGTTTTGCTATTGCTTATTTTTATGCTCAAATAAAGTTATACTGTAGTTATTTTGTATTTATATTGCATTATGATATACACTTATTTATTGGGGACTGATTCACAATTAAAAGCAAAATTCAACACAGGCAAACATTTTACCTTGAAAACCACGATTGAACTGCAATGGGCAGGAAATGTAAAACATTATAAATGTAAATAAATTGTGTAGTATTATGTTTTAGGCTTCATTATATTGATGTTTCTTATACATTTGATATTCAACAATAACATGACATGATTAAACCCCATATAAACTGCCATTGTTCTTTAGAGAATTTTCCCACACAGACTGCATGGCAACACCACAGCAGACCATTTAAGTCTGCTCAGTTGGATAAAAAGGGACAGTTGTAGATGCATTAATGTGTGGGTATGGATACTAGTACTGCATGGAAAATCAGCACTTGGGCAACTACCTAGCTTTATGGAAAGTGGTTTTGTTGTATCACTGCTTTTTCCACAATAAAATGTGTGGATTTTGGTGTTTCCAGTCAATTAAAAAATCCACAGTTAAAGACTCCAGCCCAGTGTCTTCACACTTATAGCCTGGTTGCTGGTTATCACTAAATAGATTATGTTACTCTGGGTTCTTTAATCCATAAAGTGGGTTTAATAAAGGGCTTTCAGGACATGCTAAATTTTGGGAAATCACAAAGGCAAGCATGCCCTGGGACTACTGGCACTTGAACAAGAAAAGAATATAAAGACAGTTTATGTTGGTACCATTTGTTGGGACCCCATGAACTTAAAAATATATATACAGCTGTGCCCATTTAAACCTTTCTCAAACATATGGAAGTCTGCCATACATGGCATAAAATTGCATGCATGGTGGGGCCACTTGCTGGGAAAAGTTGAATGGGACTTCAGAAATAATTAAAACTTTATTTACCTACCATTTATCAGCTACAGCCTTCCTGCAGCTATCAGATAACATAGCTAAAGTCACCAATTCAATGTCCTACAGAGAGTGTTTATGACTTACCCTGTGAATTGAGTGGGTGACGTCACCTCCAATATCTGATTTCTGCAGAAAGCCAGCAGCTGCTACATAGTAGTTAAGAAACATTTTAAGGATTTACTAATGGGTTACAATCTAGCTTCCCCACCATGTCACAAAACAGCATCATGGCAGGGAAAACTGCATCTGGGCCTAATTATATTTATTTAAATGCAGATGACAGCTGCAGCTTTGGGTTGCTGCCAATATAAAGATTAAGCTCTTGTTGACACAATAATGCACAAATTATATAAAGCAGCTCCTGAGAGGCAGCATGCCTTAGAACAGTGGTTCCCAAACTTTCTCAGTTCGAGGCACCCTTAGGTTCTCCATCATTTTTTCAAGGCACCCCTAAGACAAAAATAGAATAGAACAAAATAGAAAATAGAAACATTCCATAGCACCCCGGTGAGAGTGTCACGGCACCCCAGGGAGCCACTGCCTTAGAACACTCATTATATTCAGTGATTTTTATGAGAAAATCTTCAACAATTCTATGCTGGTAATGATTTGTTTCTAACCAACCAAATTGTGCTCTATTAATTCATACTTGCAAACTCTTCTAGAATATCCAGGGTAGGTAGGTAGAGTTGTTTCAGGTTTTTGATCTACATATTTTAAAACCGCAAGAAAATGTTTGTATTGTTGTTAGGTGGCTTACTAAGAGCTTTCAGTTTAGGTGAAAGCCAGTCAAGGGTTCCTGAAGGTATGGATAACAAGAGAAGGTAGGCTTTCCCCATCAGACTCATTAGCATTTACACCTGTGTGAGGGTGTTTAACAACTGTGATTGTGGACAATCACAATCTCCCCATTGCCTGGGCAAAGGGACTGCTGAAGTTCTGTGAGAAAACACACTGCTTCATGGCGCAAGTGAGAAATACTTGCTTAAGCTGGTAATGCCCCCCAGATGTTCCGTGCATTTTCTGCACATAACTTCTAATTTATTTCTGTACAATATGTTTTATGATAAAAGAGATTGTGCTTCCACTCCCCTGGCAAAGGTGCACAGGGGGAGCTTTTAAATTGAACAGTAGGGGTGGGTTTAGGTATTTATTAGTGGAACAGTGGTATGATTGAACCGATGATCCGCTCGTGTAACTTAAGGTTGCTCTATGGCAGCGTAAGTCACACAAATAGCCGCACAAGAGAGGGGAGTTACAGGGGGAGTTCATTCCCCTCTCTCTTGTGGAGCTACAGACTTCCGCAAGCAAGATTTTCCCGCACTAGGCGTTGAAACCATAAGTGTTCCTAACATCACAAATCACGTGGAAATTCTATTTCTGTGCTGGCTGACATATCATGGTGCTCCAAATGCACTAAAGTTAAGAAACGTGGGCTGGATCCAGACTTAAGTAAGTACTTGAAACTAGTTACTCTTGGGCTAAACCATGATTGCAGGGGGAGTCAAGTTAATTGTATTTTTGCATGCAGGGATATATCTTTGAATTGCTTACTGCACACAGATACTGACCAGCTTTACTATTACACTGTTATTTAGACTTGGGATAGGAAACATCACCTCTCAACTCTAATACTGTTTGTAACAGATGAAATATGACTCCCCTGCAATCAACATGGTTTAGCCCAGGAGTAACTAATTTCATGCTCCTTCTTAAGTCTGGATCCAGCCCCGTATTCCAAAAAGAGAGAAAGTAGTACTTTTGTAGTTTGGCAAACAAGAACACTTATGTGGGACAGTGACACAATAATTAAAAAATAACTTTTATTTGCATCATGTTAAAAAGAAGGTAAAATTTTAAAATTTTTGTCCAAAGACACTTCTCCACCCTATAGTAGGATTATTGAATGTATATTGATTGCCTCAAGTGAAATCTGAGAAAAAATCATAATCAGAATTCACAGAACTATTTTCCCTTTATGCTTTACAGCAAGGTGCCGATATAATGTTTCCTTTTTTCTTTTTAAAAAGGTTTATTTTATTCTGTTCTCCTGGGGATAATAAAAGCAGCCTGTTACATACAAGTTAACAGGCTTGCCTATTTTAGCTCCATTTAAATATGTTTAGAGCAAGTAAATGTTCTTGCCATACAAGGTATACAGGCTTCTTAGTCCCAAGTATCAGTCCGGTATTACTTACCGTACCTTACAAACATATACTGCAGCCACAAGTCTCGCTGTTCTATCAGGTACCCTGTAAGTGGTTTGTGAACCACCACAGGGAGTATATTCTCAACTCAGCACTTAGCTGGATAATATCACTTAGGCATGATATTGTAAGTATTGTGCATCAGGTGGATAGGTGAAACACCGTTTCACTCTATGAATGAGCTTTGACAAGGCACAAGTTGCCTAAGTCTGAGATCACCTTTATAGCCTCGATGTGGTTGGCAGCCAAAAATCTAATGATTTTCTCTGAATAAAGCACAGTGATATTTCCATTGGTCGGTCTCCATTTTTCTAAGTTTATTATTTCAAAATGTATGAAGTTGCAATAATCAGTTGTTCTTCTTTGTGAAAATCGTTTTGCTAAGGAAAATATATTCATGAGTTATAGCATAGTCCTTAATGTAATAAAAAAATAGATCTCTTTTTGTAATAAGGGAATAAACAAGATACTTAATATTACAAGGCACAATTTCCCTTTATATTTTCTGTTTATATATCTTATCCACAAATTCAAATAAATCACATAAAAATAAACAATATATAAATAATTCCAATGTCATTGAAAAAATTATTTTATAAAAATAAATAATTAAAAAAAAATATTACTAAGATTTATATATCATGTTTATTATTTTTAAATTAATCTAGATCCATGAAGGTTGGATATTCAAACCTGGGTAAGCTGTAATAATCATTTCTTCACATTATATGGATTCTGATGACGGGTTTCGATAACTTACACCTCCATAGAGCACCCTTTATTCTATGTGTGAACTTACGCACGTATGTTATTTACGTACGTGCGTATCTATCTAACCACGCCCTGAAATGCACATTTAAATGCCTCCCCCGCCCACTTTCACGTAACTTCTAACATACGGAAAACAACCACACCCCTCTGTGCGTAAGTCCCTAAGTGTGATTCACAAGTCCATGCCTAAATTACTTGCATGCGTAAATACTACGTAATTTGCGTGAAAAAGGTTACTACGCATGCGTAGTTAATGCGCTCCTAAAAATAGGCACGCAATCCGCAGCAAAAACGTATCTGTTAATACGGTCCCTAGAACCTAGAATCTATGAGATATAGAAGGAAGACCGCAAAAACATTCAGCAATTAATCACATGCAGTAAAAAAAAATAGATTTGAAGAAGAAAATTTATTTTTTTCGCTTTTACTCCTAAATGAATCAACCTCTTAATCTTTAACTATCAATACATTCTACTATTGCTGTTGCATCTTCTTCTTCATACAGCTACATGAATCTTCACCTATCTATCCTTATTACAGATTAAACTTGTTATCTGTAACCTGGGTTACAGGTCTCAATGTTACACATGCATACAAATCAATGCCTGATCTTTATACCTTTTATTCCCCTTCCCTTATTTCATAATTTAATCATTTTAATAATCTTTCAAGCTAGAAAGTTATATTAGTGTTTTCCTCATTATGTCTAATAAAACACCAAAACATTACACAGATGTTCAGATGACCACAATACAAATTGTGGAGAATAATATAAAAAAAAAAAAAAAATAGGTCAAAGGTTATAATCCTAAATTAATTTCCCCTACAATTTAACTATCCCTAGCGACTAATCCTGTAACTAGAAACATAGATCAAAAGGCCAGATTTTTGAATAGCCTAGGAAGTTCTTATCATGGAAACAGCATTCTACAATATCCTTTCTGCTTGTTGTTTCTAGTTTTTAGACGTGACTCATGTCAGTTACTTAAATAGTAACTACGAGCAAGAAGAAAAACAGTGTAGCAAATGGTTTAAAAAGTTATGAAATTTAAATGGTAATGAAACAGTACAGACTTTAAAATGAAAGAAAAAAAACACAGAGATGAATGAAAATTAAGGAACATAATGAGCAAATAAAATTGGAAGACTGAATATAGTAAAATGTGACTCATAAAAGAATATTAAAATTAAATATAATATCAAGAAAAGAAAAGAAAAAGGAATTAACATTAAGGAAAATATACTGACATTAAAAGTCAGAAATGTACCATAAAACTAATAAAAATGGAGTTACAAGGAATTAAGTGTAAAAGGAAGGAAGAAACTGCATAAACTATTAACAGTATTATACTGAAAAGTTCTTTAGTTATATTATTGGTGTTATGGTTTATTATTTTAAATGAATTTTCAGATGAATTTGTAAGAGTAGAATGCAAGACTTGCAAGGTCCCTGCAAAGGCTGCTATTTTCAGTAGCACCTCTTGATTTATTTACACATTGGGGCGGATCCAGAGCTGCACTTACACCTTTGTTTAGGTGTAAGTGTAGACCTGAGCAATACCGGGCCGGATTCACAGATATGATTTTGCTACTTTGTCCACATGTATTTTTAGGATCGGATTAACTGCGAATGCGTAGTAACTTTTTTACACAAGTTACGTAGGATTTAGGCACGGAAGTCCATTAGGCGCGGATTTCTAAATCGTACTTAGTGACATACGTACGGAGGGGCGTGGTTGTCTTCCATATGTGAAAAGTTACATTAAAAAGTGGGTGGGGGAGGCATTTTAATGGCCTTTTGAGGGCGCGGTTAGTAATGTATGCCCATAGAGTTAAGGGTGCCCTATGGAGGCATAAGTCACCAAAAATCCGTCCGTGCAAGGGGAGTGTCATGGATGTTGCCTTGCAACATAGGTGCATATATTTGCGTGCTAATTTCACTCGTATCTGTGACTCTGGTCCACCATGTTGAACGGCAAGGAGAGACAAATTTAAAATGTGAAAACAGCCTTAGAATTTAGAGGTGACGTTTCTTAGCGCAACTCAATTTTATAGGTTAAACATAAAGCTATGCAGTATTTGAGCTCTATGTATAAAAGTAAAGTATATTCCCTTTATGCAAAATAATTCAAATTAGTCAGCATCCCTCACATTGCGAAATGGTTTAACCGAGCTGTACACCTGTTTTGCACTTACTGTTGAACTCTGGATCAGCCCCATATTTCTTTAAAACATTGGTTAATTTAACTTTAATATACATATATTAAAAGACCTGTTAGGGGTTACTGAGACTATGAGGCTGATCCAGAGTTTCGGAGTAAGGGCAAAACAGGTGCAATTGTACAGCTCGGCTAAACCATGTTGCAATGTGAGGGGAGCTAATTAACTTTAATTCTGTTGAATGCAGTGAAAATACTTCACTTTTGCACACAGAACTCACAAACTTTATGTATAATCCATAACTTCAGCTTAGAAATTTCACCTCTCAACTACATTTCTGATTTCGCAATTTAAATGTGCCTCCCCTCCTCTGTTTAACATAGTATTGATCAGGTCTACACTTAGTACTGGATTTAGTGCTGGGTTTCCGTCTCTTTTTTCAGACGAAAGAGCAGCCAAAATGAGCACCTCTCATGCTCATAACATGAGCGAGCACAGAAAAACGGGTGCAAGAGTGTCCATGCGTCTGTGTCCGCATCCAACAGCACTGCGTCTGTGCAATGGGGAGTTCCACGATATTTAAATGAGAAAAGTGATTCATTGATTGGTTGATTGATGTATGAGTGAAAGACAACCTAAGGGTGGAAAATTCTGGATTTGGTGCTCATCCATAGCTGCACTTACACCTTTTTTAAGTGCAAGTGTAGACCTTCTACATGTAACACAGAAATACTGACCAACTTGACATTTACCATTTAGGATTGAAATAGTATATGCCCCATTTTTCACTTTTCTTGTGAGTTTAATGATATCTCTTTTTTCATATTTTTCAAAGACTGTAATTACACCCTATTAAATAATGGTTAAAAGAAGCAGCAAACTTTGCTTGAAATTAAGGAAAGAACAAAATGATGCATTATAACTAGGTTAAAGTATACAATGCACTATATAAAAAGTGGACTTTGTCAAATTCAGAAACCACAATATAGCTGGGTGACTTTTAAATAATAGCAAATGGTTGCGCTTCTATCCACTAAATTAAATATGTGCAAGTGTATATATAAATATAGGGGTGCAGCCAAGGACCAAAGTGACCACTATGTAAATATAGGGAACAAAAGAGGTCCGGCGCTCCAAACATACATTAAATAACACTAGGTGTCAGCACATAAAGAAAAGGAGGTTTAGTTCACAATATAGCTATATTGGGTTAAGCTCACCTGCCCTGCGCCAAGGCACCTCCTGTAGGTGAGCCCCTATCCATCTGCTATATGTGTACTCAGGAGGTCTCTGTTAAGACACTACCTGCATTTGAATAGCCTGCAGCGGCCATGTTTAGGGAGTGGTCAGACTCCTAAATGAAACTAAACAGTAGCAAAAGAAATGGCTGCGCTTCTATCCACTAAATTAAATATGTGCAAGTGTATATATAAATATAGGGGTGCAGCCAAGGACCAAAGTGACCACTATGTAAATACAAGGAACAAAAGAGGTCCGGCGCTCCAAACATACATTAAATAACACTATGTGTCAGCACATAAATAAAAAGGAGGTTTAGTTCACAATATAGCTATATTGGGTTAAGCTCACCTGCCCAGCGTCAAGGCACCTCCTGTAGGTGAGTCCCTATCCATTTGCTATATGTGTACACAGGAGGTCTCTGCAGGCTATTCAAATGCAGGTAGTGTCTAGAGACCTCCTGTGTACACATATAGCAAATGGATAGGGACTCACCTACAGGAGGTGCCTTGACGCTGGGCAGGTGAGCTTAACCCAATATAGCTATATTGTGAACTAAACCTCCTTTTTATTTATGTGCTGACACATAGTGTTATTTAATGTATGTTTGGAGTGCCAGACCTCTTTTGTTCCTTGACTTTTAAATAAACTAATATTAGAAAAGTCATTTTGTGACCCCCTCCCCGCAGGAGAGCTGAATTCCACCTGTTAGATGCAGGATTTGGCTGTTTTTCTGGCAATGCACATGCACGTTCCAGAGGTTCCGCTGCGAAAGTATGGAACTTAGATTCATACGTCTGGAAATCCGTCCAACAGGGCAGTGCACCTCCTCCACCCGTCTAAACTCAGTAAGGTGGGGAGGGGGGAAGCATTTACATTTTACAGTAGGTATGGATTTTAGGGGTTATGGGGCTGACCCAGGCCTACAGCTGCCACCGTAGTTACGGCGGCCTTATGCGTAAGAATGGCATTTCTGCTGTTCTGCGCATGCGCCAGACAGATGTTGCCCGGCATAGTTTGGGAAACCCGATCCTTAGGATAGGGCGTTGCTAACTTGCGTAGTTACGGTGGGGGGGCGTTCCTCGCCGTAACTACACAACCGTTATGGAAGGAAGGCGGGGGAAGGTGAGTAAATGAGGGAGGGAGGGCAAGTTAGGCCAGTTACGACCCTGTGGCCTGCGTAATTACCTACTGTTACGCCGGCTGAAGTTAAGGTAGCCTTCAGCTGGCGTAACAGTGGGTAATTACGGCGGCCACAGGGGGAATGTCGTGGAGTGCTTCAGAGCTAAGCTGGCCGTACTTACAGCCGGCGGGCCAGCGTAGCTCTAGATCAGGCCCTATGTACGAATCAGCAGTTGTATGGACCACTGATCCAAATGGGTTACTTAAGGCTGCCTTATGGCAGCATAAGTCACCTAAAGTCTGCACAAGAGAACATAGTGACAGGGGAGTTCACACCCTCTTCCGTGCAGACTGCCAGGAGGTGAGGATCCAATCCAAAGCCCTAATTCTAATGAGAGAAAACAATGAATAAACCATGTCGCCTTTTTAGCTGTGTTTAAGTTACTGTCTGGCCTATTATGGGGGGGGGGGGACAAATTCTCAGCTGCTTGGCAGAATATTGTGCATTGAAGCCCATTTTCTACATATTTTAACCTAAAAAGACTGAAAGCTGACTGTATAGGATATTACTCCTATTTTTTTGTTCCAGTTCAGATTGTGCTGTCTCAGAGAGGGTCACCACAAGATATCTTTATTGTTTGCTTATGTTAATTACAGTATGTGGGTAAACTGGTAAATTGTATCTGACTTTGAAATTGAATTGAAGGTTTGTATTGCAGAAGCAGCACAATCCTCTAGAATGTACAGTATAGCTAATGAAATCTGAGTTTTTGTGCAGACTTCCAGGACTATGCTCTTATTCTATCAGGCCCTTAATGCAGTATCTCAAAAGCAGAGCTGTGATAATTATAGGGCGAATTGACACTAACTAACGATGTGCATGCCAGATCTCCAGGCATGCCGAACTTAGTTCTGTATGACAGGGCGACCTATCCCCTCCACCTGCTTCAACTCTGTAAAGTGGGCATTGGGAGCATGTAAGTTGTATCAGTAGGGGCTGGGTTTAAGAGTTCCATGTGGATCAGCAGTCGTACGAAACACTGATCCACATGAAACACTTAGGGCCAGATTTACTAAGCTGCGGGTTTGAAAAAGTAGAGATGTTGCCCATAGCAACCAATCAGATTCTAGATCACATTTAACTATTACATACTAGAGAATGTCAGCTAGAATCTGATTGGTTGCTTTGGGCAACATCTTCACTTTTCTAAACCTGCAACTTAGTAAATCTGGCCCTTAAGGTAGAGTTATGGCATCATAAGTGCTGCCAAATCCGCACAAGAGAGGCATGTGACAAGGGAGTTATCTCCCCTATTCCGTGCGGACTGCCAGACCTCTGTGCATATGGAAATCACAAGGAGGTCTAAATCCGGCCTTATGTCGTTGGGCAAGCATGGTAGTAGAGGTCAATGCATAAAAATTGTACATTTTCTTATAAAGGTCTGAAAATGATAAAGCTAAGACAATCTAGAATAATAACACAAATTAATGCTAACAGTAGGATCTCAGTCATTTTTAAGGAGAAATAAATATATATTTTTATTGCTACAGCAAACCCAATTCAACAAATCAGGAGTAGTCCATATCTCTGAGCCAATTAGCACTTGTTTTGATCTCCCCCCTGCATTCAGCGATTCCTTGTTAGCCTTCTCTCAGGCTGTGCAAAGGCTTGTTAGCAAGGCCAGCCTGTGAGCTTCGTAAGTTTCC
>WWET01002498.1:72798-84698 GCA_011038615.1 Limnodynastes dumerilii
CTCGCAAGCAATCGTACGCTGGTCGTAAGCGTAAATTCGGCAGAAAAAACGCACTGCGCATGTGTAGAGTGACAACTTCCGGTCGTTCCAAAGACCTTTTCGTAGCGGCGATTCAGGCGTCCGTATTATTTGCGTTTTTTCCGTCGACGGGGCATGTTTATATTACGAAGTTAGTACGGACGCTGGAGTTAGGGAATGTAGGCGGGGGAGCCATTTAAATTGTACAGTATGGGCGTGCTTAGTCCGGTACGTTCAGCGTATCGCTATGAAAATTCGTACCGACGCCGGGAAAAGTTAAGGTAGGGTTCAGCCCGCATACGGAGGTAAAGGTAAGGGGAGGGTCGTGGGAGTGAAAGTTTTTATGCTGGAGCTATAATACGCTTCGCTCTCATGCGTAGGTCTGGATCAGGCCCTATATACCAAAACATATAAGGACAGAAAAAATGAAAATACACTAAGTGGGTGCAAAGTACCTCTAGATGAGTTAAAACTCATATCTATAAAAATATCTATTTAAGAGGTACTACTTACCTATCCCCTCACTGCTTTGAAAAAGACTAAGGTCGAAACACGTCGGTAGGTGTCACACACAGGTCGGAGAGGATATACAGAAGGACCGTTTTGGAGTTAATAAGAAAACCCGGGTGTAAACATTGCTTTATTATCTCCATTCCGAGATCTAAGACATTTAGGAGAGTGGCACATACCAAGCGCCAGATTTGCTATGATGCAAGAAAGGAAAAGTGGAGGAATTTTTTTCTTCACTGTTTGGAAACCATCAATAGAATGGTGGAGGATTCCATGAATCATAATGAACAAATTAACACTTTAGACTCTTATACAAATAAGCAATCCCATACGTAAGCTGCCCACCCTTCAGCATTTAATTGGAATGAGTGTTTAGCGCAGCTGTGAACCTTGTGATTGGTTGGCGTAGGAAAATAAACCCCCCAAAAATTAAGAAATTGATGTTTATTAAAATTAATTACTCAATTTATGATAAACAAGTTTGCCACAAATCACAGAGACTGTTATGATGTATTCCACTGCAGATATTGTGCAATGATGATATAAACAATAGTGATGGGGGTGATGATGAGGACAATGACAACTTAAACCTTGAAGATGATTACCATTGTTAGTCTTAAACCCATTTCTGTAGACAAATAACCTAAAATGTATTTTTATATTTTATTTTTTATTATTATTAATTACATTTTCTTAAACGGTTACAGCCACAGAAGTGTCAGCCCCTGTCACTGAGGTGCTTGGTTTGTTAAACTGTGCGTGTCCTTTATGTGGGCGGAGGACCCAAGGACAAATTTTATCTTGTACCTTTTTTCATTATAGACTTTTTTTTACCTTCTTTTATTGGTGTATATACTACTAGCCTATTATTAATATAATACAAAATCCAAATTGCTTTTCACACCTATCGAATGATGAATAATATACCGGTACATAATTATACTGAGGTCCAAAAGCAGTTTTCCATTTTTTTATCCATTGGATTGGCCTATTCTTTGCTTCCACTAACTTACTTCACTTATGTCATGAGAAGATACAATATATTCCATATAAAATAGTATTTTAGAAATATGAAGTGACCTTTATTTGATCAGGGATCTGTTTTCTGTTTTATTACACTTGCGTGAAATTGATGTATAATGTGATTATTTGTAGAGGATTGCATATATATCGTAAATTGATAGTTCTGACCTAGATAGAGACCTGCCCTCATTCTCTTGAGTCGGCAGACATACAACTAAGAAGTCAAGCTTTCCAAAAGACTCAGCAAACTTACCCAACATCCCTGCGGGCTAAAGCCAGCTAACCCCCAAACAGGGGCACTTACTCAGCTCACACATACAGGAGACAGAGATACAGGAATAAGGGAACAATAAAGTTGGGGTAAGGCAGAGACAACTTGCTGTACCCCAGGAATATCATAGGGAGTTATTAAAGGTAGCTTGAGGTAGCATGAGGTTCTCTGGCAGGCCATTTGGGTATAAGGAAAACTGAGTGCAGCTTAAAGCACTGTTTTTATTGGCCAGAAATAGGGAAAGCTGTAGACTGATACTGTCACTCCTGTTATGCCTGTCAGATGGTGGGAAAAATTAGGGATGTGGGATGAGCTCCTCTCTTACTCTTGCTAATTATAACAGCCAATTGAGCGGGTAGCTGTAGATATTGCCATTCCATTCAAATGCCATCTTGCCATCCCTAGTAGCTGTTACGAGACTAACCCACCAAGGTGCAGAGTCTAACTACCTGCTAGTATTCCCCAGAGTACCTGATGGTGGGGATGGACTTGGCTTCACCCCAGTAGCAGGTCGTCACCCTCAGTAGATGGACTAGGAGACCATACCCACCTTCCACATAGGCAGGCCAGGAAGCAGATAAGAAGTAAGGCAAGCAGAGGTGCGAGAGACTGCATAGTATTACCAGGTAACCGATGTGCAGGGGAATAACCAAGGTAAATACAGGCAGTAGAGACTGCACTGTATTAACCAGACATCTGGTGTGCAGATGAGCAAACAAGCTAGGTACAGACTGGTGAAACTGCACTATATTGACCAGACAAGCTGGCGTACAGATGAGACCACAAAGTAAGTACAGGCTGATGAAACTGCACTATATTAACCAGGCAAGCTGCCGTGCAGAGGAGTAGCAAGGTAAGTACAGGTAGAATGAGCACAGGCAGACTGTAACAAACAGAGGGTTCAGGAGGAAAGCACAAAAAGCAAAGTACATCAAAAGTACTAACAGGCAGACTGGATATACAGACAGGTGGTAGTAATCAGAGTAGTGCAGATTGCAGCACAAAGCACAGCAGAGCAGAACACAGATAACAAGCAGACAAACCAAACAAACAAACAGGGGCACTTACTCAGCTCACACATATACAGAGATACAAGAATAAGGGAACAATAAACAAGATGGAGAGATAGCACTCATGAATCACAGGATCAGAACTGATACAGACCCTCCAACATGACCCCCTCCATTCCGTACAAAATACTATGCTCCTGCTCTTCCTTCCTAATCTCTGATTGCAGTCACACACCTTTCTATTCAAATAACTAGTATAACACAGGTGGCTGCAATCAGAGATTAGGAAGGAAGAGCAGGAGCAGAGTATTTTGTACTGAATGGAGGGGGTCATGTTGGAGGGTATGCTGATATCACAACAGGAACACGGACAGAAACTAGAAGCTATGACCAGCAAGGAGGCTCTCAGTCAACAGCTATTTAAGGGGAGAGCACATCCCCATTGGCTGCTGAATAAACACAGCCAAATCCTTAGCTAAGATATCCCAGGTATATAAGATACATAGATAGCTACTCTGGAACAGCACCCTCTCTCAGCTGCTAACCCAGACATGCGTATAAACAAACACCCAGAAAATGGTGGTTGCTCAAATTAATTTATAAGTTAATATAGAGAAGGTGCTAGATTTGTATGGGAGAAAAAAAATGTCCACATCCAAAACCAAAACATTTGAGGATGGATTTGCCAAAACCATAACATGACGAAGATTTAGAACCAAAACAAAAACCAAATCACGATGGTCACTCTCTCTTATTTTAAATTGCATTTCACACTCTATTTTAGATTACCTTTTTTTTTTTTCAAATAAGCTTTGGCACTCTGAAGGTAAGTGCTTCAACGTCTATATGACTATAAGCAGGACTTGCAGCTTATATAATTGGATATTAATATAGGCCTCTGTCTTAAAAGAAAGAAAAGTAAGTATGACCTAAATATGTTGTTTATAAGCTACATGTAGTATAGTAAGAGATAGTTCTGTAGAATATAATTTACCTTTATCCCCAAAATGTTACTAATGGTAATAATCAAATATATCAAAGTTTTTTTTAATGTCTACAAATCACTGAAAATGAACATGGATGTGAAATTACAGATTATGTGCCCATAGGTCTTAACTCTTCAACATGGGTTACGTATTAGAGAAATAATTATTAATGATCAGCTGATGGGGGCCCAAAGAGTAGCAAGCCAGTGCGCAAGGAAGAATTTCCCTATGTACCGGCCTGCTGTTAAAGTAGGTCTGTGGTGCCCTGCACTATGTGACATCACCAATGAGATCACATAGGGGGTGGGGCCCCGCAGGCTGTGTCCTGGACCACGCACTCTTTGGATGGCGGCCCTGTTAATGATTACTATTAAACATGTATAATCCTATTGCTTTACTAACATTATATAACCATATAATATTTTGAGTTTTCTAGTACTAAACATAATGGATACATTTGTGTACCTTCATTCTCTTATAGGGATTTATTATCTGCTACTGGTTACTTATAATAAAAATTCTGTTTGTATTTGTATTCAAACCCATAATAAAATATATTTTTTTAAACAACAAAACTTTGTTTAATAAAACCATATAGCTGTCCTTAGTCTGGAAAACCATCCATTTTAAAATACTCTGTAGGTTTATAGATACATGGCTTTCATACAAATGATGCAAATGTATGTTCACCCCAGTAGTTGCTCTAATTATAAAGGACAGCAATTCCTATATTGATTTTATGATGCACAACAATCTGTCAAAGCTTAAATAATTTATTGTTGGTGTTACAAAAAAAAGTTTTAAGCTATAAATGAAAAATATTTTACCCAATGGAAAGTATATTTGTTTGAATTTCTTTTTATGACAGTAGTTTTTTGTTTGTTTGTTTGTTTGTTTGTGTAAATGGACTTACTGGATCAGATTGTATTTGGTCATGCAGAAATTACATGACATGAATGTGAACTTCAATGTATTAATACAGAAACAGAGTTTGGTGGCTTTTCTACTTAAAATAATATTATTATTAATAATAATAATTTAAGTAAAATATCCTTATTTAAACCTACTAACCTACAGTTTAAGTGCATCCTTGTCTTTCTTTGATTTGTGCTTCCATTATGTACTTTGTTAAAAGCTTTGATATATCTGAATGTTGCTATTAAATCCCCTGCTTTCTTTTTCACAGTTTTATTTTAGGATACAGTCAATTGCACTTTTTTAGTCGCTCTTCTTTGTTTTGGGGATATGACCTCCAGTACTCAACAGAGTATTTAAAGGAGATGCAGTTGCTATACAGGCAATCGCTATTTCGATAGTGATACAGGTGATGCCATAATGTCAACTGTATTATTCCTGAGAAGATTGAAATGTAGAAAAATGTTATGTTGGTATGGGTACCATGCCGAAAGTTGTAATTACACATGGTACCCTTTCAGAATGCAGACATTTACTCTCCCCAGTATTTTCTACACTCTGCTATACTCAGGGGAATATCAATGAGTGCTTTGGGCACTGTCTGAAGGAATGGGAGGTGTGGATAAACACAGCCCCGCCCCCTCAGTACACCCATGTGACTGTTGCCCCTTGCAGCCTGAGACTGCTACATAGCCTTGAAATTAAATTCACAGAGTAAGGGAGGAAGATAAATAATTCAAGGAGGGCATCAAGATTGATGTGTCATGGAAGTTATTAGAGATGTCTTATAGAGGTGAGACAGTGAGGAATATTTGTTATGGAGGATATACAAGGAGGGAAATTTGTACTAAGGAGAGACAGGGATGGGATGTGTAAGGGATGGGGGATATGAAGGAAGCTGTTTAATGGGCAGGAAGTGAGATGCATAATGTACGGAGGAATTGTTACAGTCGGCCAAAGGGATTCTCACCGGGGGCCTGGAATCTATGTCAGCACCAGGTATTCACTAGAGCCTCTAGTGGTGAGGATAGTCTGGGCTGCTGGTCTGACAGGTCGTTTCCCCGGTGATAACCCCAGAGGGGTACTGCAATGTAGTTGTGCTAACAGGAACCCAGGTACTCACAGGAACCCTTGCATACAGGATAACAGGTAAGTAACACACACTGAAACTCTCAAGAACAAGTAATGTGGTTTTTAATACTGGAACCCTCATACACAGTATAGCAAGACTGAATGCACACACAAAAACAATGTACAATAAATAAGTATACCAATATGAACCCCAAAACGCAGGGAAATATAGGATACTAGCACTGAAGGTGTTACAGGCCGCTCTCCTAATCAGAAAGGTATACCAAACAAGGATACTGCTATACAGGCAGAACTTGGTGCACTACAAATCCCAGGATGGAATAAGGGACTGTGCTGACAGTATGGACAACAGCACTAAATAGGTAAAGACAGGTGTAACAGTCTACCAATAACAACACTGCAAGCTGGAATATACAGCGGAGCAACGGCTCAATACACACTGGAGATGACACACACTCAGTAGAATACACGCACAGTAAAACACACTGGAGATAAACAACTACACAGTGGTACAACAGACTGGCGGCTACACACTCGCGCAAGATGGCAAAAGCTACGAGGAGATGTTAAACACAGGAGAACTAACAATGAGCTCCACACACTGCTAGATGGCAAAAGCAGGTAACGCACACAACACGTGGGAGATCAAACACTCACCTGACAGGACGGAGCAATGTGAGATGGTAAACACATGCACGCACCACTCAGGAGTGGGGTAGAGACCGGGACCTGTCCGGGGCTGAGGCCGCCAGCGGGAGTAGCGGACTACTATCGCCGCGCGCCTCACCACACAGGGGGTCAACAACAATAACAGAGGGTATCAGGAAAGCAAGGGGGTACACACCAGGAACACAGGGTATCAGGAGTATGCAAAAGCAATACACGGCACTCCGACAGTCAGCAAGCACGATCAGGAAACCAGACGCTATAACCGACACCTGTGGAACTGAGCAGAGGCTATTTAAAGGGAACTCCCCCAATCAGCAATAATAACCTGACACACCTCCAGGGTAGATTACCTGACAGCTGAGGAAAAGTGCACACATAGAAAAACACCCTGCTACACCCTGCTAGTGTTATTCTTACGGAGTGTAACAGGAATAGGGAGTGAATTTTATAATATAAGGGGGAGGGAGAGAGATGTATAATATAAGGGAACGGGGGACAGGAAGAGAGATGTATAATGTAAGGGAGGGTGGATAGATAGATGGATAAAGTAAGGGGCCAGGAAAGAAGATGTATAAATGTATGGAGGACAGGGGGGTCCGGGTCCATGATAAATTGAGCGTGTGCAGAGAGACAGAAGTGTAATGTCATGAGGGGGGAGGAGCCAGAAGGGATATGTGTAACGGAGGGATGGAGCTGTGTAATTGTGGCATGGGTAGAAGTGTATTTTAGTGGAACCAGGTTTGAGAGGTATAATGACAGCTACCTTCAGCCTTTTTTCTATTTATAGGCTTCCATTGCAGTAAGAATCAAAGTGAGGCAAAAAAACGTAAAAAAAATACAGACTTTCAGCCAACAAATGTCAGGGTGCATGCTCACCCCGCTCCCTGGCACACTACTCTATGGGAGGACAGACACCTAGGAGGTAATGACAAATGACAACTTGCAATAGAGAAACTATTACTACAGAAGATTGTAATACAAGCTGAACATTGAAAAATTATTTATCCTCATCAACACTATCTACTCCATATAGTGAGTACATCACTGTACATTATATTTTTAAGTGTAAAGATTTTTAAGTCTTTTAATAGTTAAATTTCAGGACCCTCTAAGACTGCATATTTAACATTCTTCTGTTGGGATTGACTACCTAGGAACGCCATGCCTGACCAAAAGGTATAAATTTGGAGTTGAGACCACTGACACAAGAATTATTTTTATTATAGTAATGTGTAGATTCATATATTTTCACTGCAGCAATTTGTAACAGTTATAGTCTGCATTGCTTTCTAAGGAGAACATACACTTTGTAAAGCTGCCATGCCCATCTTTTAAAGACTAGTAATAGTACAGTGTGGGATTATCTACCACCCACATGGAAGCTGATTCCCTTTATACAGATATTTGTTGAAATTTTATATACAGTGTACCATAGTATCTTAGTGAGCACACCATAAGTTGGCTATTTGGGTAACCTGCATTATTTCTAGTAACTTTAGAGAGGTGTTAGAAAGTTGCTTTTCGGCTGTCTCTATTTCGAATGATAGCTATTTTATAATGCTTTTTTAAGAATTTGCATACATAACCATTCATTTTCATAAGTGCTGCCGCCGGACCCTCTCCGGGGTCTTAGGGTTAGGCTGCAAGAAGCGAGACTTAGGGTTAGGCATATTTCTATGTACAAAGGTTTCCTCATTCCTTGGCATATGTACAAATAGGTTAACTCGCCTTAGGAATGCTTTTGTGACCACCTTCAGCACACAGCAAAAAGAGGCCTAAGACATTTCTGTGGCTGCACCCATATGTGTCTAAAAAGTACCAGATGCAAAGAACTGCACCACCGCTAACAACTTTGTCAGAGGTGGTATTGCTGAGCAGATAATATGTGAATCAAGATCCCTTTGCACAACTTGCAAAGTTTCCAAGATAACATGAGGTGGTAGACGAAAGCGCCTGTGTACCTCAGTATCACACATTCCAAAGAGATTCACACGGGTCCTGAAGATCCTTTGCCTGGTCCTCTGTCTCCGACACTCATGCTCCATGGCGTGAGCCTCTCCTTCTGGCACCCTTTCAGGCAATAGCAACAATGTTTTTTAAAAAGGATAATGCGATTAATATTTAGGAATATATACATACACACATAGATTATAAAAAATAAACAGTCAATTAAATAATAAAAACTTACAACAGCATTATCCATGATATCAAGCTACAATAATCTTTATAAAAGAAGTAGAAGATTAGAGAACATTAGTGTTATACACACACTTTTATAAATACAGTTAAGAATACAATTTGAGTAAATAAATATTTGAAAAATATATTAAACAAGCAGTCATGTTCATGCATGTTTCTTCCAAAAAAAAACAAATAAATTTAATATAAAAAAACAAATAAAAAACAGCTAAACAAAAATTATTTCTAAGTGATAAACCCAATCCCCACAAAAATATATGCAAACGCACATAAAAACACTCACCACTGGATAACTATTGTAACTAGTACAAAAAAGTGAATCTCCGCATAGTTTTTTACTGTCTTACCTATGTTTTTAAAAGCTACTTTTTATTTAACTAATAAAGTCACGTCATCTGAGGATTTTTGTAATAAATAAATAAAAAACGCAGTCAGGCTAACTTGCATTTGCACCATGTTCAGGGCTGGTGCAAGGAAAAAAGTTTTCAAATCTGTGTGCAGATACGCATGGATCATGTTGAAAATGCCCAAATTCCAATTTAAAAATTTGGATACGTAAGTTATCGTAGGCGAGCGCTTACACCTGCATTGCGTCCAACTCTCTTTGATCGCGCATTGTGGATTTCCGCTGCGCATCTGTCTACATTTTAGATGGATACACAGCTCTGCACATCTCTGAATCAGCTGCAAAGAGAAACAGTTATTTACTTTATTTATTAACAGGTTTTTATATAGCGCCATCAGATTACGTAGCACTTTTACAATTTTAACATTTTATTTGACAATTTAACAATTTATCATTATAACTGGACTGGGTGGTACAGACAGACTGGGTAGGTAAGAGGGCCCTGCCACAGGCTTACACTTTATAGCATATTAGGGATTGATAAAACATGCTACATTTGTGATTAGTATTGGTCATCACACTGATTTCTACACTTGTGATTAATGTTGTTATTATTATTATTATTATTATTATTATCATCATCATTACTGCAATTTTATCTCTAATTTTAATAGGGAATTAAGAAGCTGAAGCATGGTTCAATTGGCAGTCATCCAATTGATTGGAAGTGAACAGACAAAAACATTAAACAGGGAAAGTCAGAATCATAAATTTACAAAAACCTGGAGAGCCAACTATTGTCAATGTATATGTTCTTTCTGTAACTTCCACTGTAGAGAGGGCCAAGATTTTACAGTCAGATGAAAAATGCAACAAACTTATGAACCATCATTCTGTTTAATAAAAGGCTTACATCACATTAAAGAAACTTTGCCAATGTATGATGCATATAAAGTCTTTCTTTACTCCGTATAAAAGAGACAGAAAGGAATAAGACTTCCAATATTTGGCAGCTGTCCTCTCTAATTAACATTTTATAGGTGGAATTTTTGACTCTATTAAAGTGCACCTGCCACTGTGAAATATGGCTTAATGATCTTATATTATATATAGAAATTTCTGGATACTATTCCAGTAATTGAGTGGTTTTTTTCAATCTGTCTCCTCCCATTCCCAGCTAGCCATTCTAATAAATACGGAGTAGAAATAACAATAAATAGACAAAGTCACCATGCATGATATGGCATTGGACAAAATTTGTTGGAATGTTAGGTAAGAGAAGCATATTAATTAATTCATTCATCAATCAATGTGGTTTTTTCTCTTTTTTTATTCATTTGCATGCAGGGAGTATACCTAAGCTTCAGCTAGGAAACATCACCCCTCAACTCTAATTATGCATAGTTTATGCCCTGCATTGTTTTACTAGGATGCTCATTTTTACCTGTCACTTTTAAACTCTTGATCAGCCCCTAGATAATAAAAATAGAGAAAAATAAAAAAAATAACATAAAATTGCAATGTAAGGATAAACTGGAAATAATATTAATACTAAGCAAACATTAATCATAAAATAAGTTTGTTTATGATCTAAAACCTTACAAACACATAATATATATTATGAATATATGTAATATACAGTTGGTCTGTTGAACAAAGATGTTTCCCTCTACACCTCACAATTCCCATTAATGCACACTGCAATCATCATTCATATGAATGATGTCTTGACTACCAATGGTAAACTTGGTTTAAGTGCATAATACAACTATATACATAGTAATGCAACATTAAAAAAAAAAATTCCATGCTATATTGATAATAATTTTTTTAAAAAGCAACTTATATTTTTTGTGCAAGGACATAGGATTTAATAAATGGTTTTTTTTGTGTTTTTTTTTTAAAAACAGTGCATTGCTTACAACCGACATCCTCCAAGGATCTGGGGCCTCAGGATCCAGACTTTACATTAAAGGTATATGCATTTAGTAGTACAGAAAAGGGGTGTTTCTTCACTTATACACTATCCAGATTTCTGTGCCATCCCCAATTTACATGTTCAT
This sequence comes from Limnodynastes dumerilii, assembly GCA_011038615.1. Lineage (NCBI taxonomy): Eukaryota > Metazoa > Chordata > Amphibia > Anura > Limnodynastidae > Limnodynastes > Limnodynastes dumerilii. The sequence continues at coordinate 83,901 of WWET01002498.1, forward strand.
AAGGAAGGGTTGCTGACTTTTAAAAGCTTCCCAATGGGAGATCCCGGAGGGAAGTCAAAGATGCATGCATGGGGTGAGGCTTAACAGTGTGATTTATGCAAATCCCCTCATTTAGCCCTGCCCCTTGACTATCAATTACCCTTTCAGGGTTTCATAGGGATGGGTGTGGGGCTTGATGACGCAATTTGCATCATCAAGTCCCTACCTCCTAGTAAACTAGTGTTGTCAGGCAGGGGGGCAGGACTTGAGGCCATAGTTTCATGGAAACCACGAGCCTCAAGTCCCTTGCGGGAGATTTGCCGGCTCTCCCGGGATACCGGGAGAACTGCCTGAATTTTGGGAGTCTCCTGGACATTTCGTATGATCCTGTTATCAAACCTCCTTCTGAAGGTCTAGATCAGGTCCGCAGTCATTTCCAGAGGGACCTGAGTTTGGTGTCAATGAAAGTTAATGGTGGCTCCCTGCATCAGCACCCCATGTGACCACAGAAGCCTCTTGGTTTAGTGCAACAGAGTGTTAAAGTAAGGATAGAAATTATGTTAAATTGATCAATAGAAAGAGCATATAAGTACGGAGCACCAGCGTCACTGAGAAGATGACACAGCAGCTGTGAGGAAGGCCCAGGCCAGCAAAGGAGTTAACACAGGAAGTGGTGACACATAATTGGAATANTATGTTAAATAATAGAAAGAGCATATAAGTACGGAGCACCAGCGTCACTGAGAAGATGACACAGCAGCTGTGAGGAAGGCCCAGGCCAGCAAAGGAGTTAACACAGGAAGTGGTGACACAACACAT
>WWET01002498.1:95333-105567 GCA_011038615.1 Limnodynastes dumerilii
AAGAAAATTCGCAATTCGAATTTTCGAAATTGGGATTTTCTAACCGGGGACCCACACCCGCGGTTCACACAGTGCGGATTCGGCAGATCCCTATCTGTACTACTCCTGCAATAGCCGCTGCTGTATATTTATGTACTATGCTGCTATGACATCTGTAAAGTATACCTTCAAAGCTGTCAGAGCAGCTTCGTACATAGATATAAAGCAACAGCAACTCTGAACAATAGGGAGCCATTCAGCTTGCTGACTGGCTCCCTTAAAATATCGGGAGCTTTCTCCCGATTTAAATCAAACATGCTGAAAGATCAAATAATCGCACCAGAGTATTTCTGATGCGTTTATTTGTCGTTTCAAAAATTGATCTGTACCATATACACTAGAGCGATTATTTGCCCGATCACCCGATAATTGGGAGATCGGGCCAATAATCATCCAGTGTATGGCCAGCTTTACTGTACTATTTTACATTTTGTGCAAAACTTTAACCTTTAGGTTTTAGTTTTTTTTTTTTATTTCATTTAAATTTTGTGGCAAAACACCATTAGTTTTACTTATTTATCTGTATTGGTTGTTTGTTTTGTTTATCTTCTTTAAATTTAAATTTTTTAAAGGTTTATTAAATTCTCTATACGTAGTGGATAATTGTATTTATAAGTTCATGCATTTACTGCGTGTGTTTTGTTAAGTATGGACTGGATCCTGACCTAATAACGTCAGGTCACTGACGCACGCAAGGTGCGTCAGTGGCCTGACTTCACTGGCTTGCACCTTCCAGATGTTACGCTTGGGTTACTATAGTAACCCTAGTATACAAACAATCAAACAGAACTTATTTACGTCCGAGCCCATTTCAAAGAAAATGGGCTGTGCTTCCCCTCCACCAGCGGGGGGAAACATGCAAATTGTACAGTGTAGGAGGGGTCATACGGACTGCTGATCCGCACGACAGGCTTATGGCAGCGTAATCTGCCATAAAGCCCACATGAGAGAGGGGAGTGACAAAGGACGTGCAGTCCCCTCTCTCTCGCAGACGTATAGACCCCCACACGTACGGAACACGTGCAGGGGTCTGAATCCGGTTCTATATCCAGGGCTGGCCCTAGTTATAGGCAGTATAGGCGAGTCGCCTATAGCGGCATCTTGTCAGGGGGGGCACCTCAGGGCAGAAAAGGAAACCCAGGTAGCAGCTCCTCTCTCTTTGTAAAGCAGAGCGGTGCAGATCTTCAGTCAGCTGCCTGCTCAGGCACCACTGTTCCTCCACTATGACCCTCAAATAGCAGAGTTGAATTTCTGCTAGGGGGCACTAACCAAATATTGCCTAGGACACCAAATTGGCTAGGGCCGGCCCTGCCTATATCATTATTTTTTATATTTAAAGCTGTATTTTTAATGCTACTTCCTGTTTTAAAACAACAATAAAATTATTTCATTTCAGAATAGTTATGTATCTTTGAATTCTAACCAATTTTAAGCACCTAAACGTGAGGCCAATTCACAGCTAACTAAGTCTGCATGTGCCTATATATACGCAGCAAAGACATACGTCCTTATGTAGCACTCCTGACACAGGGAGTGGTTAATCGGAATCTTTATTTTCTCTGAATCGTTATTTCTGATTTTTCTGCTTTTTCATGTGCATATATTTAGGTAAGTTCGCAATTTTACTCAACTGTGAATACAGTCCAGAGTCACCTAATAATTTATGTGTCTTACTCCAATCCATTGTGGCATGTAATGCGATAGGAGACAGAAATTCCAAAAAGTCTCCACTATCATCTCCGCCATGAACAGTAACATGTTATTCACATAAAGTGCAATTTATCTACCCTGTTAGCTGCTTGGAGACCCTTTATTTCTTCATGGGATCAAACTATAGATACTAAAGGCTCAATAGCAAGGAATACTACTACTGCCTCAATCTCAGTTTTACCAAACATCTGTAAATGGGTAAAAAGATGTCTGAGATTAGTTAGTGTGGATTTACAAGTCATAAAACCTGTTTAATCAGGGTGTACTATCTGTAGTATGACTTTATTAAGCCATACTGCAAGAAGTTAATATCAGTTGTGGACAGAGATATTGAGTGGTAGGAGTCTGGAAGTGTAGGTTCTTTACCTGGTTTATGTATAACTACAATTAATGCTTTTGACATAGTTAGACAATTTAATATAGTTCTTAAGAAGTTGTGTTATAAAACATTTTTTTTAAACTGTTTTAAATTACCTTATACCAGGGTTGCTGACTCGCCCAGAATGCCTGGGTGACTCCCGAAATTCGGGCAGTTCTCCCGGTATCCCGGGACAGCCGGCAAATCTCCCGCAAGGGACATGAGGCTCATGGTTCCCATGAAACCACAACCTCAAGTCCTGCCCCCCTGTCTAGCAACACTTGGATACTAGTGTTGCTAGGGACAGGGAGGAACTTGATGCCGCAAATTGCGTCATCAAGCCCTGCCCCCTTCAATATTAAACTCCAAAAACAATTAACAGTCTCAAGGGGCAGGGCTTAATAACACGATTTGCATAAATCGCGTCATTAAACTCCACCCCCTGCATGCATATATGGCTGGAGGGAAGCTTTTAAAAGTTGGCAACCCTGCTTTATACTACCATGGTTACATACTCCCACGAGGAGCAGCAGACTTGTTTGGATGCTACAGAACTTCCAACATTGTTTTCTAAAGCTTTGAAGAGCATTGAAGCTCCTTTCAGTGTTAAATAACTGGAAACAGTTTTAAAACTTTCCCTAATCCTACATAAAGTCCCTGGAATTGACGGAATACCAATTGTATTATAACAGTTGTAAACATTTTAAGCATATTTGACAAAGTTACTTATATGCTGAATCACGTGTGTGTGTTAAGGGCCGCCACCAGAAATTTTGGGTCCCTGTACATATGTCCCATAGGGGACAAGCTGTTGCAGACCTGCATTAACAGTGGGTCAATGCACAGGGATGTTCTTATTGCTGATACCTGCTCCTGCTGCTACAGTACTATGGTAAGTATTGGCGGCTTCCATCAGCTCCGGACCCGGGATAAAAGTCCCAGCTATCCCCCCGGTGGCCCTGTGTATGTGTGTGTGTGTGTATGAATAACAGTATACATGGCATCTGCCAAATGCATTGCATGTGGTCGTTTACAGCAGTTGATAGTATGTAAAAAGCTGAAAACAACATTTCAAGAATCTGTCTACCTTATAACCAACCTTAGAACCTTGAGCAGCTGCTGACTGCAATAGCTTTGCGGAAAATAACGCTTTAAACATTTTATTTATTAAGTACACACTGCACAATAGTACAGAGTAATAAAGACATTCAAACTAAACAATGCTATAATCAGTTTTACAACATTCTCATAACATACATCAGTGCTATAGGCACAATGGTAATGATTAACAATTAAAGATTGCAACCGAGCATTTTAGGTATGTATTACCCCCAACACCTCCAATGCAGGAAACCACAATCCCTTCTTCATGCTACCCTATAAAACTCTTTAAAATGAAAATAAAACCACAGATAAATTGAAGGTAATTTATATACCACAAATCTGTCTGGAACAAAACAGAAAGCAACCCATTTTACTATATAAGATTTAAGTTCTAACCCAAAATATATGGGAGAATAAAAGAAAAATAAAATAATAGTAATAAAAATGTGGAATACAAATTTTAGATTTTGCCCCTTCCCATAATTATTACATTAATGTATCTTATTTGGCATTTCAAAATGAACCTTGTAGATTAATTATTGAATTTCCCTGTCATGAGAGATCCTTTGCATGTGTAGAAGAGGAGAACACTCAAATTGCAGCCAACACCAGGGAGAAGAATTCTCCTATATTGCTGTAATTAAATTATTATATTTTTATATCTGCCTACAATGCTGATGTCTTTTTGACACAAGTTTCCAAATTCTAGCTGATTTGTGATCTTGCATTTTATTTAAAAATAAAACAATTTGGAGTTCTGTAGTACATGTGCGTAGAAATTGGGCTGCAACATAAACTTATTTTACTGTCTATGCCCCAGATCCCAACATTTGCGTAAGACTCCTGTCTCGGAACATCTGCGCATGTGCACGCCAGATTTTCCGCGTGGGTACTTACAGACGTACGTAACTTTTGACAGTAAGTACGCATAAGGGGCAGACCCAGCATTTACAAAAGCCATGTAAATGAGGGGTTGGGGATGGGGAAGCCCCATTACGTCCCTGTACGGCTGCAGACCTAGTCGTAAAAACTTAAGGTAGGAATCTGGACAACGTCAGCGAGGAGTGCAGGGGTCGTGCACTCCCCACTACATGCATGTAGCTACGGAACCCCGCATGCACGGAAAACCTATGTGATTTATGTACTAAGGGCCTGATCTAGACTTAAGGTCATTTTACGTGCACATGCGTACCTAAGTTACACACTAGTAAAGATAATGTACTCCCCTCTCGCTTATGTAACTTAGCTGACTTACATCTTCAAAACCCTACCTTAACCTTTCCTTGCGTATCTTTTGTGTACATAATGCCTTGTCGTACGTCAGTGCCTAACCCAGTCCATACTGTACATGCATATTTGCATATTTTCGGCTTGCATAGGGATAGCACGCCCTATTGTACAGAGTTACGTACAAGTTACGTACAAACAAAGATTTACGATGATCTGTCGTGTGCATGTGCAGTGCCACATTCGTAAATTGCTTGTTATTATTAAGTCTGGATCAGGCCCTAAGATTTAAGCTCTGTCAAGTGCCAGACTCAGAGGTTAATTTTTTTTACGCACTCAATTTTTGAATATTTATTAGTATATAAATGAGGCTGCTACTACTTGAATGAAATTAATGTAGTATTTATCTTCCTCTCTATATTATCACAGTAGCCCCATTGTCCTGAGAAATTATAGAATAGTACAAGATTTACACATAAATTACCATTGATGTCAATAAGTCAACTAGGTACATGCACATACAATACATAATTATATGTGAGTATTCCTTTGATAGTGTTGAGATAGCATAATGTAGGTTAAATGCAATTTTAATCTTGTTACAGTTTATAATAACCTCCAAATAATCCAGAGAATTTTAAAACCAATGCTGTATGCATGCAGAGGAGATACATCGCATCACACAAAAAGCATATAAGAAAAATGTTGATTACAGTTGACTAAAGCACACTGTTTTGTTTCCTTAAGCCCTCTTAAAATTAAAAACACTCAAATGTCATGTATGTATTAACCTGAAAGAGACACAAAATGAAAGCTGTCCCAAAATTAGAAAACTCAGCAACTAGTTTTAATTTTAATTTTATTTTGACTAAAATGGGATGTGAATGGCAGTGCGGTCCCATTGCGACAATGATACAGCCGTCAGCTGAATGGTGGAGGTATCATTGTCAAAATTCTTGGCAAAAAGATCATTGCTATTGGGAACGGGTACCTCTTTTTCGATCCGTTCTCAATATCAACAGGCTGTGGTGGACAGCGCTTAAGAAGGAGAAGTTTAAAAAGACACAAAATGAGATCCTTTTTTTTTCAAGGCTGTCCCTAGGGGAAGAGTGTGTGGGTCTGCAGTTAAAATGGGCCTTTTTCGAAAGGGCCATTTTATACCAGCTAGTTTCATACTGACTCTCATATAAATTGTCTGACCCTAACCCTCCCTTCCTAGCAGCCTGACCCCAAGACTTCCTTCCTTGCAGCCTGACCCTAAGACTCCCTTCCCCATAGCCTAACCCTAAGACCTTTCTCCCCACAGTCTAACCCACTCTGCAGCCTGACCCTGAGACTCTCTTCCCTGCAACCTGACCCTAAGACTTCCCTCCCCGCATCTTACCCCTAATCCTCTTCTCCCCGCAGCCTGACCCTAAGACTCCCTTCCTTGCAGCCTTTCCCTAAGACTCCCCATAGAGTCCCCTGATATACTCACCTGCCGATCCGGAGTGATGGTGCTATGTGTCTGCGACAGAGGTTTCGGAAATAAGGAGTAAGTATGCCGAAAAATAAATTCAGCATACTTACCCATTTATTAGTAAAACTTTCTAATTACTAATATTTTCGAAATAGAGACAGATGAAAATGAGCTTTCAGCTGTCTGTATTTCAAACATAGAATTTTCTTTGCACAGAATGCGCCCCAGGGGAAGGTTAGGGTTAGGCTGTGGGAAACAGAGGGTTAGGGGAAGGTTAAGGTTAGGATAAAAAGCTTACCTGCATCGGCACTCTAAAATAATTTGCCAACTTCCGTATGATGGTCTGTCAGAAAACAGACCATCGTATTGGCAAAACATACCTACTGAAATGTACCTATGTGGGTAAACATAACATAGTAAAGCTAATATTAATACATTTGTGTCTGGACTACAGTAGTCAAAAGTATACTTGTAGAACACTATTACGATTACATGCATACATTTCTGATAACAGCAACAACCATCTGTTGCACAATTAGCCACTCCATTAGCTGTTCACTTACAACATGCAGTCCCTACATGTAATAACTGGTCAAGTGCTTTAAAGGGACTTTACCCTTTTTATGGTGTTCTACCTACAAAAATGCTGTTAAAACTTGAAGACAAGCATGAAAGGTATTACTTTATAACCAATACTTTGTCAAACTGTGCCAGCAAAAATGCAAATAAAATTGCTATTAAACAAAACCAGTAAAACTAACCTGGCTCTTATTGTAAGCTGGGGTCTAATTACCTGTATTTAGGCTCTGTTATAGTGCCTATTAGTGGTGGCACACTGAAGTATCTGTCAGCAGAGTGGTGACCATTTCCCTGGTTACTAAAAGGAAGATGTGGTTTCAGTGCTAGGGTAGTGAATGAGCTGATTGCTCAGGGTGAGACTGACTACTGGTCCCAAAAGTAAACCATGCCTACTGCACACTGGTAACAAATTTAAGAGTATATCAATTGATTGAGATGAGACACAGGCTTATGATCTGAACGTCACCACAAACCAAATGCCAGGATCTGATGGTAAAATAACTAATGGCCTTGCGGGACCTGGAGTTCAACGTTAATGCTCACTGTCAAGTGTCTCTAGATATAAATGTTGTGTGCCCAATGGCCCATACTTGATCTTCTGTCCTAATTGGCACACTGCATTGGAACTGCAAGCTTTTTTTAATGTCAATGGAACTTTAGACTGCTGCAAATCCTCTCTGAGTTGTCTGTGTAGCCTCAGCTTGACATCTTCTTTCTTGCCCTGGTGTGTCTATGGTCTTCCCCACATTGTCTTCTATATGCAGCACTTTTTCCATTTTGACCATGTATTCTTGACTCCTGGCTTCTCGCTTACACTGCAGAGAGCTTACAGCATGTGCAGCAGGTTAAACATATTGGCACAAGAGCAGACCCTAATTCAAATGGTCTGTTGTGAGATGCAAACTGTTACTGCCATTTCAATCCAGATTTGCCTCCAAGGCGTCATCCAATTTTTAAAAATCATATCATCATTTGCAATTATTCCAAAATATTGTATGTGTGCTTGTTGACTATACATGCATGTGTTCTATCTACCTCTAATTGTATTTGTGGATTTGTTACTGAATTTATGAAAACTTCAGAATTTGCAGCAAACTATAAATAAAAAATGATGATAATAATGAAAAAAGCAACTTGATATAGGAAACTGAAACAGCAGATCAAAAGCGGAGGCATAAAAAGAAACTACATGATAGAATGCTTTAGCTAAGCAGCTAAAGAAAGTTCAATGACATATTGCTTAGTCACAAGAGACGCAAGTAGGACTTATTTTATCCATCAAATGAAAAACTGAACTAACAGCACAAACCACATCTCTTCACATTTTTGGTATCTTAGCCTCTAACCTTTCTATGTACATTTCTTGACTATTTACCCTCACCTGTACTCAAACCTCTAAATGCGAAACCATTTTCAATGCTAGAGTGCTTCACTATATCTTTATAGTCACATAAATCCGAGCACTTTTCCAGCATGAAATATCCCTTAAGTATTTTATTTTTGTTTGTTTTTATGTTCATAATTGTTTATTGTTGTCAGTGAGTACATAGTCGTATACAACCATATAGAGGTGTTTCAGTGTGAACCTAACTTTAAAAATTGAGTATAAGTTTTATTGTGATAATAGCTCATGACAAAATTTCAAGCAAATATTGTTTAAAATGATATGAAATAGAAAATGCACTTCTGACCTAGAAGGTAACAAGTGTAGGGGAAATATAAAAGAAAAAATATAAAGAGATATTAACATTTTATTGTTATGCTCCTTTTAAATCAGATCCAATGAAATGATTTGCTTATTCATTTAAAAAAGAGGCTAGAAGATTCATTATTTTCTTTTTTTTCTTCTATTTTTTATTCCTTACTGTTGACAGCTAAACTATCTCCTAGCCCAAATCACAAGTTTAGAAAGGAGCAGGATTTGGGCTGTCCCTTTTGTTTAGTATTTTACCCTAGTGGTCCCAAGGATGACACTTAACCTGCTGGCAATAAAATGATTGCCATTCTTCTACTTATTGTCCTTACCTTGACTAATACTAATCTTCACCCTAATTACTAATCCTATCTTTAATTAACTAATTACTAATCGAGAGAGAGAGAGAGAGAGAGAGAGAGAGAGAGAGAGAGCGCTTAAGGGGGCACCAGTAAGTTTATGTTTAAGGTTAAATTGACTTGGAATTCAGGGTCAGGGGGCACCATTTTTCCTTTTTGTCCCTGGCTCTAAAATTTCTAGTTACGGCTCTGCAGCTGACAAAGTGGAGAGGCTCACACACATAACATACATACTGTGATAAGGATGCACATCACATGGAGGAGATGAAGTAAAACTCCTTTATTTGGTAGTAGTCAGACAGCATAGCAGGTAACAGCAGTGCAGCATATAAATGTCACAGCATAGTTCACATACACTTCGCAGACTCTTCAAGTGCTCCAGAGGTCCCTTTGCTAACCCAACCCCCGGCCTATGACTTGGGCAGCTATTCCACCATCAAGAGTCCTGACCCTCTGTCTCTGAAACGCTTATATTAGCATTGCACAGGTGCTGTTGATTAGCCCAAGCCTGACCACAGCAGTCTCCCTGCTGTAGCTCTAAAACCCGGACAGGATTCTCCACATTACTCTCACGTGGAGATATGCTGTCTCTGTCACTCTTCACATTACTTTCATGAGGAGACATGCTGACTCTATCACACTCCTCCCCCCTTAGCTTCAACCACCCTGGTGAAGCTAACAAATTTTTAAGCAAGCTTTCCACCTCACCCCCCTGTCCTTCCTCCTCCTCCCCTAGCTTCACCAAAGGGTTGTCTGGAGGATTGGGAACTACAAATCTCCTGGAAAGGGCATCCGCATTGAGGTGCTGTTTCCCCTGACGATGCCGCACCTCAAACTTAAATGGCTGTAAGACCAAAAACCAACGGGTCACACGAGCATTCACCTCTTTGTTTATGTGCATCCATTTCAAGGGAGCATGGTCTATAAGTGACAAAAACTCCCGTCCCAACAAATAATATTTTAAGGACTCCACTGCCCATTTAATTGCTAAGCACTCCTGTTCTACAGTAGAATACTTGCGCTCTCTGGGAAGTAATTTATGGCTAAGGTAGAGGACCGGTTTCTCCTCACCATCTACCTCCTGTGAAAGGACTGCACCTAATCCTGTACCAGAGGCATCTGTCTGCAAGACAAACGGTTTTGTAAAATCAGGAGTTTGCAAGACATGCTCTGTACATAAAGCTCTTCTTAAGTCTTGCAAAGCGTTTTCCACTAGTCTGGACCACGTTATTTTGTCTGGAGACTTTTTCTTAAGACAATTGGTTAGTGGAGCAGCTCTAGTGGCAAAATCACGTATGAGCCTGTGATAATACCCCACTAGACCGAGAAACGTCCTAAGTTGTGACTTACATTTGGGTTTGGGCCAAGCGAGAACCGCTTCTATCTTGCTAGGCTGAGGTTTAACCTGTCCCCTGCCCACAATGTACCCCAAACATTACATTTCTATCATACCAATGGCACATTTCTCAGGGTTGGCTGTAAACCCATGTTCCCTTAGAAACTTCAAAACGGCCTCTACCTTTGATAGGTGGGATTCCCAGTCAGCCCTAAAAATGACAATGACGTCTAAACACGCAACTGCATATTCCCTGTGGGGCCTCAGCAACTTATTCAAAACTCTCTGAAAGGTTGCTAGGGCACCATGTAAACCAAATGGCAACCTTTTTTACTGAAACAGGCCCTCTGGGGTAGAGAAGGCTGTTTTT
>WWET01002498.1:126547-156463 GCA_011038615.1 Limnodynastes dumerilii
TAGCAGCCGGCTTGTAAAAAAAAAAGAAAAAAAAAAAGACGGTGTTTTCAGCGCAGTCTGAACGCACCAGGCTCAAATTTTAAAAATTTTGCCCACTGCCTAAAAAGCTGGCTTTTTAGGCAGTGGCAATCTGAACACGGTATAATTGACTCAGGAAATGACAGCTAAGCTAGGTGCAATGTGATTCAGGGGGCTCAGAGGACTGATTTAAAGCTAAACTCCACTGGAAGAACCCATGTTAAGCTGGCCATACACTATAGCGATTATTGGAAATAGCATGTAGTACCCGAAAATCTCCATGATTTTACCGCTAGAATCCGAAACCATACTGGGACCATACGCTGCACTATTTTCAGCCGATAATCATTAAATGTAAAAAAAACCCCTCAGATTTCTCATCTACTTTTATCACCCCTAAAAAATCACATTTGCCCATACGCCTTATATGTTCTCGTACTAATGTCACTAGCATTTTATCGGTGAAGATTTCACAATTATCGTAAATACCCATACACTGTGAGATTTTACATTTTATTGTGTGCTTTGGCCCGATTTAAATCAAACATGTTAAAAGATCAAGTAATCGTTAAAAAGGGGTTCTTAGACAATTATTGGATAATCGGCAAAAAAAACCATTACCATACACGTGAACAATAATTCAGCCGATAACACAATAATTGCAAGATCAGATCAATTATCGTTTTAGTGTATGGCCAAATTTACATGTGGAGGTCACAAAAGTCACCACTCAAATAATTCTGTCTGCACATTTTAAATTTGCCTTCCCTGACAAGTCAATATGCACATGCAAACATTAATGTTTTCTCCACTTTTTGCTACTGCTCCTAACCTCTGGTAGCAGGAATAAGCAAAATGCAAACCTGTGTTTTCGTATTAACTACTGTGGAATTTAGAACACATACAGTTTAATAGAATATATTATCAAAATATATTATATCAACTTATTTTTTTAGTAAAATTTACAAAAACGTAAAATCAGTCATAAATCACTAAGCTTAGTACACAATGTCATTATGTCAATATATTTTCAATTTCCCTCCAGATATTAAGGATTTCAGTGAGTTTGGTACCTGGCTGCTATTACATCCCCAGCAAATTGTAGTGACATACAGCTGACGAAGCAAGATTGCATGATCTCTTTTCAAAGCTGTAGAACATAGCTGCTTACATTCAGCTTGAATACTAGTGCCAACAATTCCTGATCTAATGTAGCCATAATTTAAAAATAGAAAACTATAAAAAGTTTATGACATACCATTTTCTTTAAATGTGATTGCAGATTCCAACCCTCATTGCAATGCATAAACTATACATTTGAGAAGGAATTTAACTGTAAAATTGGGAATTGGTGCCAAGATTTTTAGGTAGGGCACTATCATGGTTGGCAGGTTTTGTCCTCTTGAATAGTGGTTCCAAAAATAATAAAACATACACTGCCCCAGGCCATTACTGATTAATCATAATATGGGCTGAGCATATTGTGTATCGATGATTAGTCTACTCAGGGTGAAACAACTGGAAGTGCAGCTCGGTGCTTACAGTGACTGAGGAACTTACCATACATAGGGTGTTATAATTCAATATATTTAGAATGCACTAAACTACTGATATTGGGGTAGATCCAGAACTGCGTTTGCCGTACGCTTATTCGCGTAGCGTATTTTTGTGCGCGGAAATTCGTTACACTCCCCTCGGCACACCCCTTGAACGTACGTATTTTGTCAAGATACGCTTTCCAAACCCTACCTTAACTTTTTCCAATGTAACTGCAGTCATATGCACACGCACGTATGGGCTAGACGAATTTACGCAGCTAAGCAAGCCCATACTGTACACTTTAAATACAACCCCCCGCCTACTTCACGTATTTCAGACGTATTTTGGACACACGTAAAATTGGCACGCCCACAAGTAACTATTTACGTGACACATACGTGAATGGCCCATACGTTCACAATTTTGCTACGCTATTGAGTGTATTTTTTATGGTGCGTGTGCACAGTACTTACAAATACGCGATTTTACCTCTCTGCCATGCGTAAATTCGCTCCGAAGCGTTGTTCTGGATCAGGCCCATTGCTAGTATCTTTATGTTGTATATTGTGTGTGATTGAGCATTTTGCTGCATTTATTATTTTAGGGAACTCTTTAAAAGGAGATGTTTATTGATTATATTTTTGTGCCTGGGCCCACCACTTGCTTATCTCTCCATGAATACCCCTGTTGAGGAAGACTGATTGGCCCACATGTGCCATTCCTTTGCCCGCTTGGCAGTGTTCCGGCACTAGGCCTTTGTAATTTCTTATAGGTTTGTTAAGGGCTCTAGGGTCTTGTAGCTGATAAGGGCGCTAGACTATTGTTGTTAATTCATGGTACTAGGCCCTGGTAGGTTGATAGAGGGCACAAGATTGTGCTAGTAAGTAGAGCATGTTGCACACTGAAAAGTCGGAAAAGGGACACTAGGCTCTAGTGATAGGAGGTCACAGACATGGTGAGGATATCTCCTGGAGGTAAGGTTTGTCCCTAAAGGGGGGAAGCTGTAGCTATCATCCATCAAGGTGACAAGTGATTGGTGATTATTGTTCTATGTTTATGCGCCTCTGTGCCCCAAAAATGTGAATGGAAACTAGTTGCATAGGCACAGGTTCTGTACCACATGCCAGACTGTGCAGCACTTCTTGGCAAAAAGAGCGTTTCTAAGGGTCCGCCCAGTGATTATTATTTTCGCCTGTCGTGTGGCTGTACTCCTTTCCTAATTATTCTGAAACATTTCATTGGAGTGTGATGGATGAATGTTTCTGCTTCTTTTACAGGCTCAAAGGGAGCCAAGCAACCAACACACTGGGAAGGCAGAGCACGAGTTTCTCTTTACCAGGATTGGCTAGGTACCTGGTGGAAGGGGGTGATATTGGTTTGTTTGAAAGCTAGGTCACCACCCACTCATTACAGTTGTAATGAGAAGCCATTTTATCATAAAAAAGATAAAGTAAAAAAGTTAACCAGAAACATGTTTGAACATATTAGAAAATAAGCATCCGAAATATATTTTAGAAATTGTCCACCAGAAACTCACAGACCTGGAAGTGAGTCACAAAAAACTTGATCTATAAGTTCAACATATTTATCAAATTTGCTTAGTTTAATCTTCTCCCTCAACTTTTTATCTAGAAGCTTAAGTACATGACATGACTCACACTGGCATTGTCTGAACTTACTTCAGAAGTTACAGTAGTTTACATAAAACAGAGATTATTTTCCAATGTTCTGCAGTAAGGTAATATGTCTCCCCTCTCCATATCTCATGACTTGCTATTCCACCAGTTGCTGAAGCATTTAAAGGGAGGAATTCCAGTACCTCGCTTTAGTTGGTGGTATTGTTGGTACAATGACATTTACTACGCAAATAATGAGTCTTTGGTTAACTTCACTTTATTGTCCTGGATTAGGACTACTCCTACTCCTTAAAACTTGTTGGTATCCAGTTGATGTAAAATTGGTGCAGTGGGGAAAGGTCTGTTTTAGCTGGTTAAAGGCTCGTTCAGCCTTGGGTGACCAGAAGGAGTTTTTGTCTCTGTTTCTGTAAATTGGCGAATTACCTCCTATAATGTCTGATGCATAGATATATCTGGAAAGAGATCAGTATATTATACAGATATACCACAATGTTGATGTAGAGGATGTCCCAGAAAATCCCATTCATTCAGGAAGAGAGTTGTGTGGAGATGTAGAGAGATAAGTGCAGTTGCTACTGGTCCTATAACTTGATGTTTACATTAGTGAGAATGTGACTATGTTAAGTAGCAGAGTAGCAGCAGTGGCTGATGATGTGGAGGTTAATCCAAAATGATAAGCAAGAAAGCGATTAACCAAGTTATTGGTTTATTAGAACAGCAGGAACAATAGTTTCTGTAAGAGAATAACTGTCTTTACAAATGACAGGATAAAATCTGATGTCAGGATATATTAGACAGCAGTAGGAAGTAACAATAGTATCAGGTTTCATAAAGAAAGGGAACAATAGTACCCAAACCGGTGCTCAGTGTTCACAATTAAATGACACAATATAAAATGTATATATTATATATGTATAATCGAGAGCCAAATTACTTAAAAAAATAAATAAAATATACTGTTAAACTGCAGCTCACAACAGAAAAAGTACCACTTTCCAAAAATAACAACAATGGAACAAGATAGGATTGCAGATTTATTATTAATCAACACAGTATAAAATTCAAACATTAAAATATACATAAAATTCAATAAACACAAAATAATTATTGAGCTGCACAGTAATACCATTGATTACCCTTTAGAAATCTTAAAGGAAATGTTGTATATTATGGGTGTGGGTCCCTGCTTAGAAGTCCCTATTTCTATAGGGCCATTTCCTCCTAGCCAGTTTTGAACTGGCTGGGATTTCGACTACATATGCCTCGATGAGGCATAGCAAGTAAAAAAAGTGCATCACTCCTTTCCCTAATTCTAACCCTTACCCTCCCCTGTCATTACCCTAACTCTACCCTTTCCTTCCCCACAGCCTGACCCTAACCCTAACCCTCCCTTCCTGGCAGCCTAACCCTAACTCACCATCTCCCGCAGCCTGACCCTAATTCTACCTTCCCTGTAGCCTGACCCTAATCCTCTGTGGAATCCGTGTATCCCAAAAAGTACCCCTGTAGATCAGTACGTAATTACCCACTAAAACTGCGAAAAATAGCACAAAGGCGAATGTTAGTTCAAACTTACGCAACAGAGTTTACTCAACAGAATCAGGTTAACAGCAAGGTACAACAACACAGTATTCACGCAGCGCAGCCGACCGGGAAGGCAAAGACGATCAGTCCAGACGTCTTCTCAGGAAAGATGAGAGTGAGTGTCCCAAAACAAAGTCCTTTTATGTCCATACATCAAAGGGGTAGCCGATCTTCTGCTTGATTGGAGGGATCTCAATCCTCTTGGTGGTTCCTAGGTCATCATTGGTCCTGGGGTCTTCCATTGTTCTCCTCCTGGAGGGTCATCCGCATATCCTTCATTCATACACATTTTACACTCTAACCTAGCATAGCGCATAACTACTGCCGCAAACATGCGGTCTTATTAGCGTCTAGCTAACATTATGGGTTATGATTTAAGCTACCCTATGAGTCTAAACAATACATATAAAGTCCATTCAGAAGCTGTTTGGCGATTTTCTCCTGTTTCCTCCGTCTGTAGAGATAAAGCACTGTTTTAATAAATGGGAACATTTTAGTACATTTTATATTAACAAACCCTGTGTGTTTATTTGCGTGTAAATGTATGTCTTATTACTTTAATATCGAATTTAACAAAGCCCACGAAAGTGTGTACGAGCATGGAAATGCACGCGCACGTGCGTACGCGTTACCGATTTCCCGCACTTTTGCGGTTCTTTGTCTCTAACTATACAGCGATTAATATGCAAATATTTGCAAATATGCTTTAATATTTTCTGTTTCCACACCTCCCTACCCCACACCCTGGAGAGGTTACTCACCTTTCCTGCGGTCTGGCAGCAGCGGCACGGCGGAGGGATATCGGCGGCGGTGGTATTTGCAAATGAGATCGGCATACTCACCCATTCTGGAAGAAAAATAGAAACTAGGAAGCACTCAAAATAGGGACATCCAAATAAGAACCGGGGACTGCAACCGGTATGTTATATTTTTGTAACTTACAATGGTATAGATTCCATCTCTCAATAGATAGTATAAATTGATCGAATCCTCTAAAATAGTAATACAGCAGAGCCTTAGAATGAAAGATGTCTTAGAATGAAAGAGTCTTACAGCAGAGCCTTAGAATGAAAGATGTTGGTCAAAAGTAAGAGAAAGATTTTTAGACACAATGGGATGAATCCAGACTTAAGAAGGAGCTTGAAGTTAAAAGCTTAAGAAGCTTCTGCTTCTTAAGTGCGTATCTGGCCAAAATGACCTACTGCGCATGTGTAGTAGGTCTTTTTTGCTATCTACGTAGCAGATCGGCATGTAGATAGCGTAGGTGCGGTCTTTAAAGGCCACACAAAGTGATCTAAAGAGGCTGCGTTATGCCGCCTTGGGGTGTTTTTAGGAAGAAGTGGGAGGTATTTATATTAGTTGTGAAGGGTGCTATAAGGTACCTAAAAACGGATGGGGAGGCGGGTTGGGGGCTGGAAGAGTAAGTTAGGTGTGCATCTGCCCGCACCTAACTAACTCTTATCTGTGAATCAGGTCCTAAGAGAGGATAGTTACTCCTGTGCAAAACCATGTTGATTTCATGGGGAGTCAAGTTAATTGTATTCTTTGCATGCAGGGATATATCTTTGAATTGCTTATTGCACACAGATACTGACCAGCTTTACTTTTACACCGTTATTTAGACTTGATCCGGGAAACATCACCTCTCAACTCTAAGTGTGCATACACACTACAAACGATTTTCTGTTGAACCTTCAGTACTGAATGGCTTGATCGTTTATATTAAACTTTTCAAAAGATGCGATCAAACGATTTTGTGTACTTTACAACGATCAGGCATGATCATATAGCAGCGTACACACTTGCACGATATCGTTTAAAACACTCCTTTCACCGGTGTTTTGAACGATTATAGTTTAAAAAACTGGAGTGTGTGTGGGGCTTAATACTGTTTGCAGCAGATGAAATATGACTCCCCTGAAATCAACATGGTTCAGCCCAGCAGTAACTTTCCTCTCAATTTCAAGCTCCTTCTGAAGTCTGGTATTAGCGTGGTTAATTTGGCTTTAAATGCAAGAATGTCTCAGACAGGTTATTGACAGCGGTGGATTACGGAGTACAAAGTGGAGTGTCCACAATTAACTCTGTAAAAGCAACAGGCTCTGAACCACTCTGATGTAATAGTTTGTACTAAAGGGATCTAGCAGATATTTGACTGTGATCACTAAACGGATTCCTTAATTGTGAAAGTTAGGGTCTGAAGACATAAATGCAGCTCATATAGGGGTCTATTTACTTACCTGCCTCGTTCCCTGTGATTGAAGCTGCATCAGGCTTCACAGTGAGCCTGGCCGCTTTGTTCACATTATTTACAAATACTCACCCCTCCTGCGAGGTCCTGCGATGATCCACCGGGTCCTCGCAGTACTTCTCATTCATGCGATGCATGAATGAAGTACTGCACATATGCAGTAACTCTCTTTCAGGACTTTGAAATTGCGCAGTGTATTCATGCCGGGACCGGACAGCTACAGCCTGACGGGTCGCTCGACAGGTGAGTTTTAAAATAATTACTTATTTTTTATATGTTTTTTTTTTTTCTTATTAACATTTTTTTTTTTTTCTGTTCGGGCAATATTCTTATGTATTCCGGCAGTCTCCCCATACCTACCCCCCTTTTCCTTTCCCTAATAGCTATTAGGGGAGGAAAAGAGGATTATATGGGGACATCGCCCGAATACTTACCACTAATGCCAGCCTGAGCTGGCGTTAGTCTGATGCCGGGAACGTAGTATAAAACTCCGCCCCGGCATTTTGTAAATATGGTAGACTTCATTTTAATGCGATAGAAGTGAAAACTGCCACTATCGCATTAAAATGATCTTTGTAAATAGACCTCATACTAAAGTACCACTGATGCGTTTCTCCTTACGGTTTTCTCAAAGAGTGTGCTCAGGGTTTGCAAGTCTGGATTTAAATGGGTCAGTATTCAATTGAAACATATGTTGATAATTAGCAATAAGCTAAGGTTAATTGTAAATGTTCCTTCTAACAAATAAAACTTTAGCCAGCAATCATATATACTATAAAATGTTCAATTACATACAATATATATACATATTTCACAGACATTTTTCTAATATTTTTCACAGTTCCTTGGAAATACACACAATATTTATCTAATGATGTCTTTAGGTCATACTGCATAGGCTGCTCTTCATTCAAACACAAAAAAAGAGAAGGAAAAGAAGTAGGTGTCATCCAACATATACATCCCCACAGATATTACAAAAGACAAATACAAGATATCACATACTCAATGTAACACCTTAGTCAAAGTAATTTCATTCTATCGATCCGTTAAGGCCTCATGGTGAGAAGGTATCTAAATGAAAAATCCAATACAACACTTCTTGCATACGGAGGCATACCGGTCACCTCCCTCCCCCAGATGAAGGCTCAATTTGTTCAGTTGTTTTTACATTAATAACATGGGACCGGATCCAGATTTAAGATCGTCAGGTGATTTACGCACGCAAGGTGCGTAAATCACCTGACTGAACTGGAGGGCGCATGCGTGCAGGGATACTATAGTAATCCTAGCATTTAACAATCGGACGGAAATTTGTTCCGTCCAAGCCCATTTGCATGCAAATGGGCTGTGCTTTCCTTCCACTCGCTAAAGCGGGTGGGGGGAAGCATGTAAAGTGTACAGTGTGGGAGGGGGCTCCCACACTGTAGCGGATCAGCGGTCGTACGCAGCTGATCCGCCCGTCGCATTTAAGGCAGGCTTATGGCAGCGTAAGCTGCCATAAAGCCTGCATGACAGAGGGGAGTGACAGGGGGTGTGCACTCTCCTCTGTCTCGCATAATTTCAGACCCCCGCGCGCACGGAAAGCTCGCAGGGGTCTGGATCCGGTCCATGATCTTTATGTATATGTCGGGAGATAGAGTGAGATATAGACCCTTTTAAAATATTGTGCCAATGTTACATGAATCGGAGGCTCAAAGTATTTTAAAAACCATAGAAAAGTTCTGCCTAACTGGAGTAACAACATTTTTTTTGCAACAATATGTTTCATCTAACGAGAGCAAGAGTTATAAACTGTGTAACAAATGAGGTGAAATCATAATCCATATTTCTTTTCTTATCTTTACTCTTTTCACTTTCCAAAAGCAAAGATCTATCCATCCGCAAGGACTTATTGTAGTATCCATCAACCAGCTTAACAGGGTATATTTGATTAATAAAATTTTCCCTAATAGCTGTACTTTATGTGATATATTAAAACACAGAGGAACAGTTTCTCCTTAAATGAAGAAACTGCACCACTGGAATATAATTTTTCTATATAGTTTAATTATAGATGTTCTAATGTAAAATTAGAATAGAGTCAACCTCTTTCCTTTAATTGAATGTTTGCAAAATATGATTCTGCCTAGTACTGTGACATGTAGAAAGTTGATGGACTCTCTGCTCATGGTGTGGGTAAATCTCAAATCAAATTGATTATTATTTAAATAAGAAACAAACTGTAAAATAGAATCCTAATCTCCAAACAAAACAAAAGCCAAACAAAATATAAAACATTTATATAGCTTGCATAGGAGACTAGATTCACCCTGAATTGACATGTCCATATATTTTGTTGTTCAAGTAGGCCCATATATAAATTGGCATAACTCGGGGCGAATCTGGTTCCCATTGCAGCATAAAATTCAAACATTAAAATATACATAAAATTCAATGTAGACAAAGTTAATACTGAGCTGCATAGAAATACAAGCTGCATAGAAGTAGAAAATGACCCTTTAGAGATCTTAAAGGAAATGTTGCATATTATGTATTATTGACTCACAATGGTATAGGTTGTGTCTCTCAATAGATGGAATAAAATGATCGGATCCACAAAATTAGTAATAAATCAGTCTTATAGCAGAGCCTCAGAATGAAAGATCTTTGTTAAAAAAACAGTTCTTATATAATATGCTTAACAGCACCAACTAGGTGCACACGCGCAGTGCAACAGCTCTAAGCTGATGTGGTAACTGCATCTATTCTGTATAGAGACAGCTCATAGTGTATCAAGTGAATTTCCAAATGAAGCTAGGTCTTCTTTTATGTAGGCCGCCATGGCCTCAGATTCTGGAGCTGACAGTGGGTATGTTCTGCCTCTTGTTGGCATCTTTCCTGAAAGGAGATTAAGGGGATAATCCTACTTATAGTGGGGAGGTAAAGTTTCAGCCTTTTGTTTACAAAATACATTTAAAAAAATTGAGCATACTGTGGCGGTAATCCGGGAAGAGGGATATCAGGATGAAACAGCAAGATGTATTTGAACTAGAGAAGAGACTTGTAGAAGGCAATTCTTGTAGTTTGTAAGAACCAAATACCGCACTCAGATTATATATTTTCTACATACCCAGTTTCAAATCACCTCTATACATAAAGTTGGTACCTTTATTAAGCGGAACTAAAAGAAGGGAATCCTACTAATGAAGGGAATCCATTACCCTAACAGGCAAGTCTATTCCATTAGGTTCAATTTATCAGCCCTTCGGTGCTACTCTGCCCCCTACTTGTAGATACTTAAAAAAAAGAAAAAGCAAATACGGTACTGAAGAGTGCACTCTAATAGTCCAGGTAATAGAACATCATTTATAATTTGTATCAT
This sequence comes from Limnodynastes dumerilii, assembly GCA_011038615.1. Taxonomy (NCBI): domain Eukaryota; kingdom Metazoa; phylum Chordata; class Amphibia; order Anura; family Limnodynastidae; genus Limnodynastes; species Limnodynastes dumerilii. The sequence continues at coordinate 136,941 of WWET01002498.1, forward strand.
TTTATCTATCTACTATAAATAGAGAAGGATAATCTTATATTAAACAGAGTCTTGATACTGTCATTAACTTTTTAATGATAAGCATTTAATTTTATTATATGCGTGTGTAACTGGTGCAATATACTAATCTATTCATGGTCTCCCCATTATGTTTTTATGCTTTTAATCACTATTATATGTCGTGTTTCACTCTAATTAATTTATAAATAATTTTTTCAAATATTTTTTTTTATATTTCGCTGGCATCTCTGCCAAATATCCCTCCCAACCTCTCACATCGCCCAATCCTGATCTTCCAAGCTTGAAACCTCGCATTTTGCCTTGCGTTCTGTGCTTGCTTCACTTTATTGCTTTTCTGCGATATTTTTATGGTCATATTGTATTTAATATATACTATGCTGTCCATCCCTACCCTGTATGTCTGTACTGTATTTTGTTGTATTTTGTATGGCGCTGCGGACACCTTGTGTACCCTATCTGCTTTTTCTTTTTTTCAGAAGGCAATTCTTACAACAGCTATATCTTCAAGCCAATATCTGGAAGATACCCCAATCAATGGCTGGCAAATGCAAGCAAAGCTAAGGAAAACCTAGCACCACATGTCCAATGACAACTAGGATGAGATGAACTGTGCACAAATGTAATGGAGTGGAACCTATCCTGCTACCATAAATAGTGATGAGAGCAATAGGCATCTTAAGAGGTGTAGTGGGTAGAGCCAGCTTAGTAACGGTGTCAGCATAAATAAAAAATGCCAGCTGCTCCAGAGTCCAAAAAGGCCATCAAGCCCTGAGACTGCTCAGCATGTAGTAGAGTTATCAGTATACAAGGAAACTGTTCAGTGCAGCTGGCAACGACAGGGATATGGAATACAAAACCTATTTTGTGCTCCCTGAAATCAACTATGTGTGCTTGTTTCCCAGGTGCTTGGGGCAGGAAGTGCTGAAGTGCTGAATGTTTTGACATTGCCTTTCCAACTCCTGGTGGGGAAGGTGAGAATGTTCCAATAGGTTCCTCCAGTGGAGGCAGAGAAGACTGTGTTTCAGGACTCTAAAAGCGGGGAGTCAGGATTGGGAAATCCTTGGGGTTTTGAGTTTTCTCTCTGAAATACTGCTGATACTGAATATCAATGTGGTATTACAGGGATATTAATGTTTACAGGATATCCGGAAGGTTTTAATGGTATTTTTAAGTCATATTCTACACAAATCTTTGGACCACATCTATGCTAATAAAACCTCCTTTGTGCTTTGGAAACACAGCAATCACATCAAACTTTCTACTTACCTTCAATAAGAGGGTTGCTACAAAATAGAGCATATCATATAATCTCTAAATAAATTGGTTTTATAATAAATTTATACAAGTGGGAAAACATCTGATTTGTACAATTGGTCTAGACAACTGTATACCATTTCCCATTACTGAGCTTTGGAAATAAATTAACTTTTAATAAAAAATCAAATAAGAGAAATTATATTTACACAAAGAACAGTGAGGCATTAGTATTAGCGATTATCATTTTGAGTCAACATATTGGGACTTCTGTAAAACAAGGATTATTTGAATAATTTGTTTACAAAACAAGTATTGATCAGTATAAATGTTATATGGTACTCTTACAACTCTAATGAGCCACATGTGATTTATATCTTGAAATAAAGAACAAAACAAAAATCTTCAGGTTATAATGAATGCACAATACATAATAAAAGCTAGATGAGCTAATACTTCACATTCGGTTTTTCCTGATAATAGCGCACAACTGATATATTAGGAGTTGAATTTGAAAATCGTGAATGTAATAGTCTTCCACGCTAGTCTTCTTACAGATATAAGTATCACTGAATCAAAACAAAAACAACTATAATTATAATTTATTATTACTTCTACAGTACTTACCTCAAATGTTTTTTGGCAGGATAGTCAAGGAAAAAGTGGTTCTTAACTGCCATCAAATTCTATATTTCATTGTACATGAAGACATAAGATAATATTCTGGAAGGCTAGAGTCAGTAGGAATTTTGGCTGATGGACTGTCAATCAAACATTTTTAGCCTGTTTTAATTTAGGGGTCAGATTTACTAATCTACGGGAAAGGAAAAGTGGAGATGTAGCCCATAGCAACCAATCAGAATTTTGCTCTCGCTTTCCTATTACATACTAGAAACTCAGCTAGAATCTGATTGGTTGTTATGGGCAACAGCCTCACTTTTCCTTTTCCACAGCTTGGTAAATCTGGCCCTAAGTATCCACTTGTATTGTTATGATGTACCCCAAAGTAGGCCAAAAAGAATACAATAGTTGACCATAAAATTATATAAATCTAGAAAATATTTGAAACCGTGTGATCTATATGATTTTTTGATTGAATGCTGTGTGTTTGCACAGGCTGTGATGTGACACTTATTGACTACCATGTTTTTCATATTTACTTTAGATTTGGAGTAAATCTTTTATTCATGGACATATTGCTGTGAACAGTCAATTATTATTAACTATATTAATTTGTATGAAATAATATAACATCAGACAAATCAATATTTGTGCCAAATTATTTAGCAGAATATGTTAGTATTAACTTACTAATGATTTTTGTTGCTGCCTCAATTTTCAATTTTAGCATAATAATTTTGTAATAACTATCATTTTTGTCTTTGCCACTTTATTTTAGATATACCATGGTCTAATAATAAATCCCGCTAACCTAATTGAATTCTAAATGTAATCTATTTTTGCTAAAAGAAGCAAACATTTTACATTCTCTTAAATGTTTACAGTCTCTATTCATAAAGGAATACATAAATTCCCCATCTAAATCATTACATCCATTACATTGCCACATCATAATGACACATTTCAAGGCTCGCAATAAGTCCCTCACTGCTACTAACTAAAGTGTTATCAAATAAAGCAGATTAACTAAATGTAGCAACAACCATGAAAATGAATAGAATCAAACTTCTTTGATCACAAGATCCCAATTAGTAAGTTGAAAATTATTCATTTAATAAAGCTAGCACAGATGGATAAATGTAACTCTGTATGTTAAATCTTGCTATGTGTGAAGATTTCTAAGAATGAACTGAAAGTGTTGAGGCACTATGATACTGATGATACCAATATAATGTTCCTATGCAGTTTAATAGTATTGAAATTGCAAAAATACATATCCACTGCACAAATGTTATTATATTATGCCATACGCTCAATACTGGGTCAATATGGTAATGATTTACAGGGTTTAAGATTGGACCAAATAGATAGATCACAGAATATTTTGTTAATTTTTGACTAATGTCCCACATTCATACCCTTCAACTGTCCTAATTGTGTGCCCACATACACATGCAATCCCTAGTATATCAATAATAATTAAATCATAGTAATATGCTTAGGAGTCTATTTATGTGTAATGTATTTAAGTGTAGAGGGAGGAGAGAGAGAGAGGAAGGGAAAAGCTGAGAGAGAGAAAAATTATGAAGGAAACAGGAGTTTGCTTATCATTTGCTAGTGCTTCTTTCAGAAGTTAGAATTTTTTACCAATGAAAATTGGCAAAAGATCGCATATACGCAATCTACATATCGAAACGATACGCAAATTACGTACAATAGCTACTACGCATGCGCAGTAGCTATTGTTCATTGAATTTCGGCCGTCTGGGGAAGACGGCCGTAGTTCTGGATCCGACCCAAGAAATTGTATATAACTTATATACAACAATACAATGAAGACTGAGAATAACACTAACGGTCAGCATACCCCAGTGCCCGTCAGGATCAGGCTCTCTTCTCCAATTTGGAAGCAATTGACTCTTGTGCCGTAACAAGCATGTCCAACAGAGGCACCTGCGTTTATTGGAGAAGTGTGGGTACCTCCCACTAAACTCAAGTTCTCTATCTAATGCAATATTCATTGCACATGTATAAGTGAGCATGCCTTTTTTCATGCTTTATTGCATAACTTTAATAACTGTTTATTATGTAGCATCAGCATATCATATAACACTTTCAAATTTTAAACAGTCATTATAAAACAAGACTGGATGGTAACAGACAGATTTGGGTGGGTAAAAGGGCCATGCTTATAGTATCTTAAGATTCTTATGATATTAATGGACAATGAAGGTCAATTTGGGATTCAGAATTATAATGGAAAGTCAACAACAGCTATTTGTGAAGACAATACATTTTTATATAGTAACACTTAATATCAAAACAATTCATTAAACAAAAGTTAAAGGAAATATACAGTAAACAAACACAGTTACTTGTCAGCATCTGTTTCAAAATCCATAGAATAATAATATTAAGTGAATTCATCCCTGTCTGAAAGGTACCACGCTTTGTATGACAGTGCATGTTCCTTGTAAAAATGATTTATTCCATTAGTGTACAGTATACAGTTTACAAATGCAATATTACACAGTATTAATTCTACTTTTATACTACTTTAAATAAATTGATCCTATAAAAGACAGACCTTCCAACATGACTCATGCCATCATGTACAAAATACTCTGCCCCTGAGCTTCCAAGAAATCAGTTACTATGGTAATCACCTGTGTTAAAGAGAAAAATAGTTTTCAAATCAGTTAATTTATTAACACCAGGTGAGTGACAGCTGGAAACTCCGGAGTGGACTGATATGTACCTAATGGAAAATGAAAGGGTCATGCTGGAGAGTCTGAAAAGAGATATTGTGAGACAAGAGGACGTATGTTTTATTGTTATTTTGTGCACATTCAAATTTTTTTATTAATTAGTCTTATGTTTTTCTTAATTTAATGCTTAACTGCATTGTAATATAATACAGTCTTCTGGCAAATATCCATTCCTGCATTTTGCATGTTATTATAGTCATTGGCCCAGATCCAGAACAACGCTTCTGTGCCAATTTACGCCGGCGGACACGTAAAATCGCGATTTTGTATGTACTGCGCATGCGCAGTAAGTCATTTATGTGATTTACGTACCACTTAGGTAGGTAGATTGAGTATGTGCAGTCTTTAAAGACATAGTAGGTTAGGAAGAAGGAGGCCAGTGCCGCCTCAGGGAGTATTTGTGTAGAAGTGGGCGGGGGGAGGGAAGTAGATTAGCCGGGGAGTTTGGGGGGAGGCATTCTCCGTGTGTATTTTCCTTCTTAAGGAAAATACATTCAGTAAGCTAAGATAGCCTATGGCAGTCTTATGTGCCATTAGACACCAAATTAGGTGCAGAACGGCCCAACTTTCTCTTATCTCTGAACACGGTCAAATAATATATACTTTATATCAGTCATGCTATTTTCCATAATGACTGTCTCATAAATATTGTGTCATTAGTTTTCTGTAGTTTAGTATAAAGGATTTGGTCAGCATATAAGTGCATACATTACCTTGGTCACCCCACTTTGATGGAAAGCAGCACTTATGCATATCATTTTTATCTTCTGAAATATTATTCAAGCCTCTCAAATTCTAATTAAGTACCAATATTTAACTAACTATGGTTTGCAAATACATGTCACTGATATCTATAGAAAGCACTGGAGTGGATCAGAAAAACCTCTCGTCTGTATCTGAATATATATTGTATAGGAAAAAGGGGAATGTACCACTTTAAAGCGCCCACTTTAAATCTGCAGCAGTGACAAATGTTAGGAAGGTGCCAAAACCTCCCAAATGAATAATATGGAAAAAAGGCTAACACATAAGGCTACAGCGCTGATTTTGTGTCCTACAATAATGATGACCAACAATTATTAAAATAGCAATCACAACTCACAAATAAAATACATAGCGGCATAATATAGAATAAAAAATGATGAAAAAGTCAATGTTCAAAAAACGTCCTTATTTTGATAAAAGTTCAATCTCTTTGTTAAAATCTTCAATCCCTCAGGACCAATATGTGAAAGATAAACAAAGGTGGACAAATAAAGGAATCGTTAATATAAATTCATAAAATAAAATAAATGGCCAGGAATATATAGAATATATAAATACTTTACTTCAAAATATTAAAAACAAAATACAATCCTGGACAATGATAAAACACATAAAACAGGAGAACAAGTCCCAAGAGCTAAAAAGAACACCCCTACCCCAGTCTCTGCAGTGTCAGACACGGGCTGCTGCGATGACAGGAGGGACGTCTCCCAGCTGGCAGATGAAAACGGCTGCTAGACTCGGGTCAACAGTTCCTGGAGTGAAGGATGTCTGGAAACGCTCAAAAAGGGGAGTCTGTTCTCAAGTCCGGATCCTCAGCTTAACATGTTTCGGGCTACAGGCCCTTTCTCAAAAGCGATCCAGATGTGTGAAGATCAGGGGTTTAAATAGTATCTCCCGCCAGCATGATCCTTAAGTTCCTCCTCCCACTGGGCGGAACGGACACAAATTAACCCCTTATGCCGCTATGTATATATGCATACAAATGGTACTTAATTTAAGGTTGTGTGTAGCAACCTTACAAACAATGTTAAAACCTTACAGATAATGTGCCTGGTTATGCGCATTAGGGATGATGCGATACAGCAAAGAGCCTTTGTATATTGTATAAACATCATTAGTATAAATCAATTGGGAGCTGTCTACTGCAAATAATATGTCTTATGCTGCGCATCCAGAGTGATATGATACACAGAAGATAAACTAGTCACAAGACATATATTTACCCTACGTGTCCCTATATATCTGGTTTTAATGCGCATAATGTTGGATAGTAAAAATAAAACTATTTATTAACGCATTCCAGGTCTGGACGACCTATATATATAGGTATCGATAAAAAAAACTGCTTAAATACTGCGAGTCTCCCAGCGCTGGAATAGATACTGTTACAATGGAGCAATGTCCACAAACAATGTATAAACCAAAAAAGTAACCTTTTCAAAACTGTATCCGTTCAAATAACATGTAGAGAGGAAGTCACAAGAAGACGAGTCACAGGAGAACTCACAGTAGATGTGTCAGTCCACCACTAGGTCCGTTGTAAGCCGTGTCGCACGCAGGCAGACGATATAGTGAGGAAATGCAGCACTGCCAAGATGTATTTGTCAATAAACACATCCCCTCTTTGATATTCCATCTCTGTGCTAAGCGCTTTACACTTTGATCACTATTTTTTTACTACATATGTACAATTAGCATTTATCTACTTATTAGTAGTATAATCAGGGCCATTAAGCGGAATTCTGGGCCTTGATACAGCAACCTTGAGCCTGCCCACAAAATAGTTGATTACAACTGATCCAATTTTGCCACCATGAACACAACATATTTTTATTTTATACACAGTATATATATATATATAAATATGCATGAACTGTCACTCCTCTCTGTGCTAATATAGCTGGCTTTCGGTGCTCTTCAGTAGGTAAAATATAAACTGGAAATTGAAGTCACTCACAAGTCTTTGTGGGTGCAAAACATGGCCTATGGGGCCAGTTTAATCATGGTGCAGTACCAACATTTCAATCACCAGAGTGATTTTCATCAGGGTCAGAATAATGATCTTGCATAATTTTGACCCTGATGAAAATCACTCAGGTGATTGAAACATCGGTACTACATCATCACCAGACCCATAATATACCCAACATGTAATACATGTGGGATGTATTAGGAGTCAGGGAAATAACACAGCACCAAGCTTTCCAAACACCCCTTACCTTTCAACAGACTCTTCTACTAGGTGGGTGGCACCATTCTGATCTAAACCATGAGAGAAGCTGATGTGCTTGCAACTTTTATGCAGTCTTTGCAGCAGTGCACATAGGCTTAGACTCTGTCTTACAGTTGTGTTTCCTTCAAAGACCAGTTGTGTGACGAGTCATCATGCAGCACTATGTATTTACATTGTTGTCCCTACATTTGCAGATCTATTGAAATGTGAGTAGGAGATCGCTTGGGCAAACTAGTAAACCATCTGTGCAGTAAATCCAGCATCGCACACAAAATCACATGGGAAAACATCACCATGACATTCACCAGATGTGAGAAAAATGTAGCAATTAAATTGTCTATTGTGTGAAGGAGATCACAAATCATAAATATTGAGTTTTATAGGCTACAATATGTGCTGAACAAGTAAATAATGCTTACTGTATTGTTACAGTAAGTGATTTTGTGTTTAAATTCAATTCACTGCTCCATACACATTGCTTCATCGCAACACATCAGCAGTAATCACATTCTCAAGATGAGCTGAGTTTTACCTGTGTGTGGAATGGTCAGTCTTTCAACCTACAGCTTCTTCTTCTCCTTAGCATGCTCACAAATTCCCTGTCTCTGGCTATTTTTTGTGTAGAGGTAAAAGTGATAGTGTAGATATGCCAATGTGACTCTAAGCAAGCACACATACTGTAAAAACGTAGCTCAAATGCATATCACAACCATCAGGAAAGTGGCATCTTGCTCTCACACTCCATCTTAATCAGGACCTTAAAATGGATTTCCACACATGACACTGGGAATACTGCCGTAAAGCATCTCTCTGAGATACAGAAACACATAAAATTGGATTACACAGTACTTAAGCCAGTACCCCTATAACTGACTGACCATTCAAGTAATAACAGCCCGTCAGAACTTACATTCTAAACACTACAGTAAAGCAACCAGACATCACATTCACTTTCTTATTCCTCTTACTTGTACTATAGCAATCAAGTTACATTTCTGATTGGTGCTATTTATTAGTCCCTCTTTCTAACTTATAGCAAAATAACTTCCTTTATGGAGTAAGCTTAATAATAATAATGTTTTGTCATTAAGAAAAATGTTTTATTAAATGCCACATTTAAACTTAACAGAATAACTACGATTTTTCCTAATCTACCCTCATTTAATATGCATCTTTATTTGTATTTGTGAATAAATTATACCATATGATGTTTACAACATTTTAGGTTTAAGAAAAAGTGATTCATATCCCAAAACACATTTAAAAATAGCAGTGTTCACACTGTACTCTCCCTGTTTATAGATTTTATGGCCTTGAAGTTAAATGTTATCCACACATTTGATATTTTTAAACCACAAAAGATATTATTATACGCTGTAAATAAGTCTGTAAAAAGAACTAGACTGAGGTACAGAGATCCGCTGAAAGACAATGCGTCATACCTGAATTGTTGCCTAGCAACTATAGCATAAAACATATTTCTTAATCTGTGTTAGTGAGTCGTATTTTGCTCATTTCAAAATAAAACAATATTAAAGTTAGACTCCTTATCTCTTACTATGATAAGATAGCTTCTCAGTGTTATATTTTGATATGAGTTATCATTGTCACAAATTCATGTAACCTTAGTGCCCAATCTAGATATGGATTGCATAAAGCTATGCTATGTGTAATTTCCTCAAGATACTTTCTTTCAAGAGTAATGCAGTGTCTTTTCAAATAGCGATTATGTATAGGATCTAGTTTAATGAAGTATGTCATTTTAACTCTAAAGAAGTCAAAAGCCTTTCTTTTAAACAATATTCATATAGTCAGTGCAGTTGTTTATATGCTTCTAATGAGCTACAGATGACTGATTATCAGCCAGTGGAATATGGCACTAATATTTTTCCAAGAACATTATGGTAATTTACAAACTTGTAAAGTCATTGAATTGTTTGCCTAGATGGCATAGTGTGGCGAGTTGTCCCCTAGAATTTTGGAAAGGCTGCTTGAAATAAGGGAATTATTTGCAAGAACACAGAAGCGGAGCTCAGCATTGCCTCTCCTTATAGCAAATTTAATTGGAGGCAGCTCGCCTCTACCTTTTGTAAGGGCATAGGCGTATCTATAATGGGTGCAGGGTGTGCAGTGCACATGGGCCCCTCAGAACAGGGGGCCCTGTGGCATGCATCCTGCACCCTGGGTTGGCAGAGGAAGTGGGGCCATTAAGCATCTATTTCTTTTCTCCAAGATCTTCCAGAGGGAAGAAATAGATGCCAAATTAGTCCCCCTGGGACTGTCCCGATGCGTGGGCCTTAAAGGGGCGGGGCTTAATGGCAATGGCCCACGAATCGGGGCAGTCCTGTCTAAGGTAAGGGAAGGGGGGGTGCCCATGTGCAAATCCTGCACAAGGGCCCCCTCACTTCTTAAAACGCCACCTGTGTAAGGGGCTTTCATTCTAATAATGTGTCATGTGTGCATAGAAGTAATTCCCGCAATATCCTTTAAGTGGGACTTCGGATATAGCATAACGTCTGTGGACGCAATAGTGTTGTCTGTGTCAATACCATCTCTTCTGTAGGTTTGGTAGCAGCAGGGTCCCCTGCAAGCACCCACAGCCAGCACTCGATTATTCCTCCAAATTAAAGCATTTCATTTAGCAAAATACACTTTTGTGATCATGGGTAAAACTGGCATTCATGGGAGGTGTTTTTGATTGTCTTATACAACTTTTGCACAGAAATTGAATTTTATATGTACTCAAGCAGCAATGGTAATTGAAAGTGCTTTCTGTGAATGTAATGAAAATAAACTCACGTAGGAAAGCTTTCTCAACATCCTTATACTCTCATCTGTAAGATACAAATAATGTAGGCTTTAACATATTTTAGGAGAAAAACAAACATGGTCACATTCATAAAAAGATGAATAGGCAGTATATTTTCCTAATCATACCGTTTCTACAACTATCCTGCCATGTAAATAATCCTGCTGTGTGTTATCGTAGTTCATTAAGGTTTCTTCACCAGGCATTAACAGTGGGTGGTTCATACTGTGTGACTTAGTTTCTTTTATCTGACTGGGCATAGTGCTTGTGTCAGAAGGCTGAAGCCAATCTGATTGAACTTGAACTTCTTCAAGAGAAAGTTTGTAGTTCAACTGCAATGCCAAGTCAGCTAGTTCCTGACATACAAATAATTATTTGTGTGTGACTTTAATGAAAGTATTTACTGTAAATAGATAGTGACTTACATCTCCTCTCCTTCCTGGGAGTTTACAATGGTAAAGACACTATTAAGATGTCTTTTATTTATGGCATTATGTTCACAAATGAAATTATGTAATCTATGGAGCAATATCAAATTTCATATCATATTCAATTTCAATAGGAATGTATTTATTTATTTATTTTATTTATTAAGAGGTTTTTATGTACCGCCATCAGATTATGTAATGCTTTACAATTTTGACCTTTATTTACATTTAGTAATTATTCAGGATTCATTGCTTAAAGATGTGTTCCATGCCCAATACCAGTCCAGGCCTTCTTTCTTTACATTCGTAAAGCAAGATAATTATTTTTTTAAGCAGGTCACTCACCAGAGCAATGCAAAAAAGTTTTCTATTTTTTTGTACAACTTAAACATGTGAGCAAACATATCTTTAATAATACCACGTTCAGATTACCAGCCCTGCAAATCCCCAGGGGGTTTGCAGGGACACGCCGGGCTGCCTGTTCACAGTGACCCGGGATTTCCCTGGTCACCGCTGTGCAGTGGAGCCGCGGGACCCGGCTTTCTCCGCTAACCCCTTTTTTTTTAGCCAGGTCTAAGACCCGGCTAGAGAGAGCTGGGGTTCGCGTTCAGATTGCTTGGTAAATTTACTAAAATAAAACATAAAAAAAGGAACATCGGCACGGTATCAACTCTACAAGCAAACACGTTACAGAATAAGTAATAAGTGAACTAAAGAGTCTTAAAATCTTCATGAGGTACAAAAAAGGCACTGTGGGTCACACCGGTCATTATTCCTGGATGTTACATAACAGAGATTTTCTGGGAAAGACACACATATTTCCTACAGGCCCATATTGTTTGAGTTATATTAGGTGTTCAATAAAACATTTTAAATATTTGTTTAATAGATTTACAGAGATAACTTTACATTGCATTTTGTAATATTAATTGGCTTCATTTCCATTTAAGGCCTTTGGGCCTGATCCAGAGGTACGATGTAGCGCTGAGCGTACTAACACTCAGCGTTACATCGCTGACTACCCCTGACACTCCCCCTGCCCACAGCGTACTTACCCTCGCTTACGCCGGCTGAAGGCTACCCTAACTTCAGCCGGCGTAAGGAAGAGGCCATACGCTCGCACAGGAGTGTATGGCCGCTTAGCCCGCCCTCCTACCCTCATTTAACTACCTCCCCCCGCCCACCTACACTTAACCTGAACGTAGGGACGCTGGAGGATGTCCCCTCCAGCGTCCCTACGGCACTGCTACGGACGCCCGATCCAGCAACACTGAAAAGCCGATCTTACGCTTACGCCCGCCGTCCTAGCGACGGCGGGCTTACCTCTTGATCAGGCCCTTTGTGCCATTCATTGCTACTCTGCATAGAAAAGAAATGCAAGACAAATGCACCCTTTGTTAAAAGACAATCTTCAGGTGAAGACATGTACTTTACAAAGATCAAAGCAAAAAAAGCAATACTATGTTTCCTGTTCTATGATTCTTTAACCCTGAAGCTTCAAAGGGAAGGCGACAAAAATAAAAAAATGGTGCCCTTCAACCGTGAGTTGATAATTAATTTGACCTTGAAAATTTACTTCCTGGCACCACACTTTGGCTTTGTGCCTTGGGGGACCACTTCTATCACAAACCCCTGGTTACGGTGCTGGCTCAACAGGTGCAATTCCATACTTTCCGAGTATCATGCTGTTACTCCTCGCAACAAAACAAGTACCGTTACTAACAAAGCTATAAAAGGGGTGGCAGTGTGGGGTTAATCAGTCACTTTCATTTCACTCAACTTATGTAATATAGCTTGACTCTCAAGTCACCTAGCTCCTCCATGTCACATGACACAACAGCCAATTGTGCATTTAGTCATACCTTACAACTATGTCCTATAGCTCACAGCTTTCCACAATACTTGCAACTTAAACACTTTACCTGGTCCAGAAAAAGGTGAGCACAATGACGACACAGCAAAAGAGGAGCAGCTGTCTCCCTGGTGGACAACGCAGAATCTTCAAGGATATATCATGTACCAATGATAGGACAACACCCTTTATGGAGACGTAGCCACTGGCTGGTTATGGCCAGCCGCTGTAGACCAATCAAAGGCGAACGTGGTGAGCCAAACAAATCTCATCATGTCATTGGCTCTGCACCAGCCCAGTGGCATAAAAGGTGCTGCAGCGGAAGTGGAAAAAGAAGAGCCCAGTAACTGTGGGTACCAGAAGTGACACCAAAAGAAAGAAGAAGAGGAGGGGATGATGGGGATGTGGCAAGGACATTGGGGATCTGAAGCAGCGCTGCATTCTACCACTCACCCAGGGCCATGCAAAGAGCTTTCTGGGCCCTGGATGTTTTCTGGCTTGCAGCAGAAGAGGAGGTGGCTTCCTGCTAGACAATTAGGGAGGTAGGATGGAGGGCTCCCACCCCTATCTTGAAGAGCATTAACTTTTTCCTCCCCAGACCAATAGGTATAATAGAAACAGGCCATCCATTCAGGTGACTTATTCCAAATGTGAGGCTGGAAACTGGTAAGAGGGTGCCACTATATTTGTAGGGGAGGTATGGGCACCAACCCTCCACCGCTTGGCCCACAAAGGTCGCTAGGTAACATACATAAGTGTATAAGTCATGTTTCAGTCGTAGGTTATTGATGTTTATGTTTTTCAGTAGATATTAGGTGGACCCTGTTGGCTCCCACTAATTAGTTGGATAGTAAGTGTTAGGTAGGAGCCTCGGATTAGACCTCTGTAGGTTACTTGGGCATTAGGCTCCTATTCGTTTTGTTAGATCAGGCTGAAATCGGATAGAAGCGAGAGTTATGGTGAGTGTCATTGAGAGATTTGGCGTAGATGGACCCCTGCCATAGGTGGGTAAGGTAGGCCACACAATCTAGTGTGTCTATTTTGGCCTATGCCCAGCTTGCACATCACAGGCAATAGTAAACACAAGTAACCACAAGTATGAGGGTGAACTCATGCACTTCCTCCCATGGTGACACAAACATTCTTCTTCCCTGTCTCACTTTGGTATGTCCTACACTTATTAATCTCTCTTTACAGGTCAGGAGGTGCTGATAGTCTTACAGGGACAGAGGATCTGGAGTCGGTAAGGAGGACCGCAGCCCAGACAACATCAGAGCAGGTGGATCGCTGGGATTTTGTGCTCACTTTTACACTCAGTTCTAGCACTCAACATTTAAAATGTATTTTCTATTTATAATTGAGGCATTTAATTCTATTAAGATTTCTAATGCTTTTCTGATCCAGTGATTTTTTTGTATGCTTGACTAAACACTGAGACAAACCTCAGTGTCCATACTTTAAAATAACAGCCTACACAGTGTGGGAGCCAACACTTATCCCCGCTTAGCTTGTTAAAAACAAAATTCTTTTTTCCTCTACATCTTTCAATCTGTCATTCCTTATTTTACATGACAACCTGCACATAAAGTTTCTGATATCTATAATTTATTATCATTTATATGGTACAAGCAGAATTTGATTTTACACCCTATTAATTTCTCCATCTGTTTTATAACTCACAGAAAAATAGTGAAGTTCCATTACTTTTTGAAGCTTTTTCCAAAATTTTAGCACTTAAACATGTGTTTTTTTATTTTTAATCAAAGTTACTGAACCGTGCCATTTTATAACTGTAAATATCTTTTTTGCTGACTATTAAAGATCAATCTACTTGCATGGATCATCTACGCCATTTATTTCGTTAAGTACCAAAGTCTGTTGAGCTATACTTTATATCACAAGATTTACATATGCTGAGTCGTATTTCGATTTGTTCATATTGTGCTCTAGAGATATACACAAAAAATATATTGCAAAAACTCTGACGTGCTTATGTACAGTTACACACAGCTAAACAGGAGTCCAACTGAAAAAGCAGCAGCATCTCTGTACACAAAAGCCATAACATGCCCTATGGCATTGTAGAGACATGCCTTTATGGTGTAGTAAACTGCATTTTTTTGTAGAGGGTACATGGGAGCACTCAGTACTGTTACCTATTCTGCAGCCTAGTCAGGTTATTACATGGTGAACAACCTCTGTTTATACTGAGGCCATGACTGTTTTACCGCAGTAGGGCAGTTTTAGCAATTTATAACATATTGGGCCTGATTCAGACTTAAGAAGGTGCTTAAAATAAGGAAAAGAGAGGAAAGTCACTCCAGGGATAAACCATGTTGATTGCAGAGGAGTCATATTTCATCTGCTGCACACAGTATTAGATTAAAAGAGATGGTGTTTCCTATCCCAAGTCTAAATAACAGTGTAAAAGTAAAGCTGGTCAGTATCTGTGTGCAGTAAAAAATTCAAAGATATATCCCTGCATACAAAGAATACAATTTACCTGACTCCCCCTGCAATCAGCATGGTTTAGCCAAGGAGTGACTTTCCTCTCTTATTTTAAGCACCTTCTTAAGTCTGAATCAGACTCATTGTGAGCATCAGTACCTATTTCATACTAAAACATGCATGAGTGAAAAGTAAAAGTTGTATTTTCCATGAAATATGTAATGAAGCACACACACACACACACACATCAATATATTCATTTAAAAAAGTAGGAATTTTCTTACAGGCTGTAATATATTTGTGGAAAAATAATTACAAATCCAAATAATCAACAACGACTTGCTATCACATAGCCAAAATGCTAAAGATATAATCAAGAAATTCTGCTAAGCATATGCCCCCAGGGGATGATTTAAGTTGCATCAGGTGATATCACCAGTGCTAAACTTACGTGAATATACATTTAATGTGCTCTAATCGTTTGTTCATTCTCCTTCCAACACTGCAGACTCAAGATAAGCCTCAATGTAATATTTCGATCATCACCAAAATATACTAACAGAATTTTATTTTAATAGCTTATTTTCCCTTTTTTTAATTAATGATCTGGCTCTTCTTTTATTAAATCTTTTATTAGAATTTTATTTTTGAAAAGGAATATCGTTTATTGGATTTTTATAATATAGGAAGATAGGGCCATATTCAGAGATCCTTTTTTGAGGGAAGTTCTGTGCGTACTTTTAGGATCGGATAAACTGCGCATGCGTAGTAACTTTATGTACGTAGTTTACGTTGACTATACGCACGGAAGTGCCTAACGGACGTACATGTGAATCGCACTTGTGGACATACGCACGGAAATCAGACATAAAGGAAAATTTACATAAAAGTGGGGGGAGGCAATTAAATGAACGCATGGAGGCGCGGTTATCAAGAATCGCACGCAGGGAGCACATATACGCATGCAAGTACACACGTAAAGAACAGAGTGGTCTATGAACTCACTGGCCACATGTCCAGGAGAGGCTAGTGTCTAGGTCGTTGGTCGGTGTTTTTTGCTCCGGCCGTGCGTATAATTGCGTACCTTTAAAAATCGGATCTCTGAATACACCCCATAATTTCTATCCAACTGTGATTTATACTTGGTGGCAGGTTTGCATACTGACAACACAGTGCTTTAAAAACCATTGGTAGCAGTCTGAAATTCCAGCCCACCAGATGGAAATTTGGTATAAACCACACTAAGGCAATCTCTATCCAGATGAGATGTGTTATTGGTGTCACACATGACAGACTGATGGCAGAGAGGTACTATAAAAGTGGCATGGCAATCCTAGTTATCTTTGTAATATGCTATGATTGTGATCCTATTTGTGGCACTGAATACTTTCCAATTGTCACTTGCATGTGACAGTAACATGGGAAAAGACGACAAGAACCATTATCAGCAAAAGCACAGCCATCAGACAGGATTCCCGCTTATACACCCATAAACAGCAAAACATTTCTGTTTTTCTGACACTTAAGGCAGGCCCCCCAAATAACATTATCTAACACCTGAAATTAAACTTTAAACTTATGTATTTTTTGTTTTCTTATTTTATAGCATCACAGAAAGAATCACCTACTGGTCGCGCTGAGGTATTCTACAATAAATGACAGATGGTCAGTCCCTTCTTAGTTTGTGCTGTTCTTCATACAAGTTTTTCTCTCTTCCGTTCGTTTTTACTCAGAAAAAAAGAGAAGGAGAAGAAAAAACATAGCATAACTCTGTATTACTTCTTTAGTTCTTATCGTAGGTATCCTACTCACTTAATTACTTCTTGTTTAAATGCATAAAAGAAGGTTCTTTGCTTCTGCTCTTCTGGACCTCTAAGATCTCTTCTATTTCTTAAGCTCTGACACTCTGGGGTCCAATCTCCGTACCCAAAAACAATTAAGCAGAAACAAGCCTCCAATTGTGCATTAACTTTAAACAACACATAAGACCCAGCAGCACCACTATGCACTCACGTGGTTCCTCTCTTGATTTGAATGCAGAAAATTAAGATTCCTTGATTCTTAGGTTACTCCGACCGCAGATTAGAGCTCAGCACCCAAAGGGTTAAAGCAGAAAAAAGGACTTCCAATTGTGCAGCACAATACAACCATCCACATATATACAGGAGAAATCTTGTACACTCACGTGGTTCCTGTCTTGATATGTATGCAGACAATATAAAAGATCTCCTAGTCTCTCAGATTTCTCCAACCAAGGCTTGAAGTTTCATACCCATAGATTTAAATGGGTCAACATTGTGTCCTGTCATTCCTTTATTCACAGCTTTAATTCATGTTGCATACTCTCTTCCTCACATGACACAAGCACCTACTACTATACAGTTGTCAGGAATTGAAAATAGTCAAATTTGAGTAAGAAAAAAAGAAGGAAACAGATAAATGTTTAAAAAATGAAAACTTGTAAATGTTTAACAGCAATGACCCAGGTAGCATTTACCAATAAACAAATAATCTTGAACAAGAACAAATACAAATGTAAATTATAGAATAATATACGATAAGGGCTGAGAATATCTGAGACTGCCCCTCTACCAACCTTCTGTGTATCTCTTCCTCCTTATGTGCCTTAAGACTATGATTTGTTGAGAGTGCACTAGGTCATAACAAACTGTTATTTTTATTGTCTGGGTTGCACTATGAATGATAATAATCCAGGTGTCACATACTGTAATTATATTCTCCCTCTGCTGGCTATTATATAATTAGTCTATATTTTGAAATAACACAAAGTGTTCAAATGCCATTGATAATCCTTTTTGTTATACTATATAGGAAAGCCTAGACCTTTTCACCACCTTCAGAGATGTGAAAAAGAATTTGGTGAAGTGCTTTGCCATGTTGAGAAATTGAAGAGCTTTCTCTATGGGCATCTCCTGGTTTAAGCAGGTTTAACAAAATGTAACACAAAATTGACTTGATGACTGGTAAGGCATGTCAGACTTAAATGACACAAGGACACCACTTGCACAGTAATGTCCTCATGCACAAAATACAGTTAATAAATGTCTCTAAGAATGTTCTTAACATTGACTACTTTAAAAAGGAAAATAAAGCAAAATCTAGAAATGTGATTTAAGCAAACTTTACATCCTCATATTTGTCATACAGTTTAATACACACTGGCAGTAATGTGAAAAGACATGACAGGAGATTAATTAGTGACATCATGGTTTCTGTTCAAGATCATTGTAATTAAGATGACTTTCACATCTAATTCCTAATTGTATCACTTATCCATTATATCTCTATACTCATCCATATATCCGGCATGCCGCTCATTCTACTTGCAAATAGTTTCTAATTAATATGTGTTTCACAGCTATCTGTATTCATAGGTAACTATTCTAAAAGGAAACCTTAATATCTGATTACAGAAATGGATGGCAAGAACATTGACTTATATGCTTCACTAAGTTTCCTATGGTTGCTGATGTCTGCTACATCTGCCAATCTAAACATTAGACCTTAAATTTCAAATGCAAAGATCTGCAAACCAATTTCTCTAGGGAGATAAGTAAAAGGGTAAATGAATTTGGAAACTGTAAATTATTGTCAAAAAGTGCTAAATAATACACTTTAGGCACTAAAACCCCCAAAGCCATTTGAAATGCTGACAAGAATAAGAAATGAAAAAGCTTTTGAAAACTAAAGATTAGCTAAACAATAAGACTGGAATTTAACACATTTTTTAAAGAGAATGTGAGAGCTTTTAACACATGGGATTTGCATGAGGGACAAGTGCCACCAAGTGCTTTAGCAATGTGTGTCATTGGCCTAAAAAGTCTTAATATAAACATAAATTAATAAAAAAAATAGTATATATAGTATATATATACACAAGTGAACAAGTTAATGGTTTCAAAGCCTAAAAATCAGAGATTGAAAACTAAAATCATCCCTCTCAGAGGCAGTTTGAAGTAGCCTACAATATAATGTGAATCTCATATTAAAACAAGATATTCACATTATACCTTAGTGTAGTGCTGCATCTCCTATGCCAGTATTAACAGTTTACATCATCTAGGCTTGTATTAACAAAGCAGAAAGTAAAGCATCCATGTCAACTCAAATGCCATCATTGTATGCTACAGACACTCAGTCTACCATAGTTAGGGTAATAATGGACCGGATCCAGACCCCCGCGTGCTTTCTGTGCGTGCGGGGGTCTGAAATTACGCGAGACAGAGGGGAGTGCACACCCCCTGTCACTCCCCTCTGTCGTGCGGGCTTTATGGCAGCTTACGCTCGCCTAAACATGCCC
>WWET01002498.1:179668-189968 GCA_011038615.1 Limnodynastes dumerilii
TTCCCCTCATTTACCTCCCTCCCCCCGCCCACCTGCACTAACCTTACTGTAGGGACGCTGGAGGACGTCCCCTCCAGCGTCCCTACGGCGCTGCTACGGACGCCCTACTCCTCTTCTCCAGCCCCCGCACGCCCATTCTGTTACTCTCTATCCCCCTTAACCCGTTTCTCCTCCTTTCACCCCCACTCCTCATATACTTCCTACCTTGGGAATACTCACTTAGAAAGAATACTTCTCTCTGTTGTAATAAAATGTGTTGTTATAAGCTGTTAAATGCATGTGTCATGGCTGTTCACTAAAGCTTAATCAGCATTCGTCTGACCCCTGTTCTGCCACAAAAATAAAATCATGTAAATTTCATTGAGCTCACCAATCCTGATCAGCCCTCTGGATATACAGTCTGGTCACACAGCTTAGAAACTGAAAAATCATGGGCCCACAAGGAATAGGACTTGTACAATGGACCGGTGTTGACACGGAATGGTATCTGTATTCTGTGCTGTTAAGTGTGTGACTGTTTTTAAAATTTGAAGCAAGCTTTTGCAGTCTTTTGAGCTACACACAAAGCAAAGCAAAGTGCTTTGTGTTGCAGCTGTGGCCAGTAACGTATTGAGGTGTGGAGAGGTTGGAGCTAGTGCTTCTGGTGTTGGTGCTCTGTTTCATGATGCCACTACCGTGACTCTGCTCTCTTGATCCTTTGAAGTCACCACCCTTGACCAGACTTGCAAAGATATCTCTGCCTGTGGCCTGTGACTGGGAGCTGCTGTACAGTAGTAAAAGAAGACTGATAAGGTAGGTAATACGACATGCGTACTGGGGGGGAAAGCCCCCTTTTCGGAACAGTTATATTACGAACGCCAGCCCTTACGGCTTTGTAAGAAGGTTGTGCACATCCAAACAGGGGAATTCCCCTGGTGGACGTTTTTTTAGGGTCCGGCCCAAGGTTTCTACGTCGGTCTAGCATCCTATGACAACACTGAACTTTCAAGATACTGATGGAAGACCGCAACTATATTTATCTCTATAAGAGACTGAATACTGATTTTAGTTAATAAAGAAATGTTTTATTCACCACTTCAAGTGTATGATCCTTTGGAAGCGCAGAGAGTTACAACTCTTTTTATCCTAGTCTTTATCTCGTACTGAACAGTGCAAGATGGACATTGATATATTTTAATGTTTTCCTGTTCCTAGCAGAGTTATAGGAAGGATTTGGGGAATGAGATTTTCAACAGGTCGGTAGGGACTAATAACAGTATATTAATCTTCAATTTGTAGTGTCGGGTTTTCCGACAACAGGGGGACTGTGAAAGGGTCTCTACACAAGTGTCACTATAGGTGGGACTCTAGATGTTATCTGAGCTGGCTTTACTGCCAGGTATCATCCCTTGTCTTTTGTCCAGTTTCCTGTGATGTCATCAGTAATGATGCAATGGATTCTGGGAACAAAAGACCCTATTTAAACAGATGCACAAGCCAGAACTCACTCTCTCTGACTGACTCTCTGCTTGAACTACACACACACTACCAACTTAGTACGAAAAGGAAACAAAAGCTTTTTTGGTATATAAATGACAGGCGAAAAACTAAAGAGGGTATAGTAAGGCTCAAAACTGAGATAGGGAGTCTTGTTGAGGTTGGAAGGGCTGTGGCAGATAGTCTTAACAAGTATTTCTGTTCAATATTCACAAAAGAGATAGAGGGGAAGGGACCACTTTTAAATGGTAAGACTATTAATACAAAGGAGGCAATTACTACTGCTTTCACTGAGGAGCAAGTATTAAATGAACTTTCAAAACTGAAAGTGGACAAATCAATGGAATCCAAGGGCGGATCTACCATGGGTGCAACAGGTGCAACAGCACCGGGGCCCATGCTAATACATTGTGAACTTAGTGTGTATATGGCAAAGTGTGTGTGTGGATCTGACTTTTGTGTGAATTTTTCAATGCAGTTAATATGTTTTCTGGCTTTTTCTGTGCATTTAATATGGTTTCTGGCTTTATCAATACATTTCAATACATCCACCGCTCACACACACACACACACACACACATTACAGTAATATCCCCCCAAAAATCACTATACACACGTTATATAAATTCTCCCTGTGGTACACACACCCTACACACATACTGTAATACAGAAATACTTTTCCTCAGCTAACAGCCCTTCTTTTCTCCATTCACCCTCAACCCCATTCTTATCTCAACCCCCCTACTCCTCTTCTTCAGCCTCTGCACGCCCATTCTGCTACTCTATATCCCCCTTAACCCGTTTCTCCTCCTTTTCACCCCCGCTCCTCATATACCTCCTACCTTGGGAATACCCACTTAGAAAGAATACTTCTCTCTGTTGTAATAAAATGTGTTGTTATAAGCCGTTAAATGCATGTGTCATGGCTGTTCATTAAAACTTAATCAGCATTCGCCTGACCCCTGTCCTGCCACAAAAATAAAATCATGTAAATTTCACTGAGCTCACCAATCCTGATCAGCCCTCTGGATATGCAGTCTGGTCACACAGCTGAGAAACTTTAAAATCATGGGCCCAAAAGGGATAGGACTTGTACAATGGACCGGTGTTGACACGGAATGGTATCTGTATTCTGTGCTGTTAAGTGTGTGACTGTTTTTAAAATTTGAAGCAAGCTTTTGCAGTCTTTTGAGCTACACACAAAGCAAAGCAAAGTGCTTTGTGTTGCAGCTGTGGCCAGTAACGTATTGAGGTGTGGAGAGGTTGGAGCTAGTGCTTCTGGTGTTGGTGCTCTGTTTCATGATGCCACTACCGTGACTCTGCTCTCTTGATCCTTTGAAGTCACCACCCTTGACCAGGCTTGCAAAGATATCTCTGCCTGTGGCCTGTGACTGGGAGCTACTGTACAGTAGTAAAAGAAGACTGATTTTTGATTGAAAAAGTAACTTTATTGTATATAAAGATACAAAAAACATACATACATTCAGGCAGACGAGTGTACTGCGTCGCAGCGCAGCCAAAACACAATACACCGTAAAACATAATCAAACATACTTTTTAGTGCAATACAAGACATACAATATAAGACTTGACATCCTACACTATGCAGTAAAAGAAGACTGATAAGGTAGGTAAACCTTAATTTGTTATCCCGTCTGCGGCTCATACAGAGTGCACGTTGTCTACAGCGCTATGTTATTGGATACACTATGGTCCATAAATCCTTATCCAGAACATTGTATGAAACACAGACCTGGCCTTGGAGACAAGGGGCCGGATCCAGACCTACGGGCGCCTGAGGTCATTACAGCTGGCAGCTTAGTGGGGAGTGCACGCCCTGTGCACTCCCCGCTGTCGGTAGTAAATCTGGACACTTATGTGACCAGATTCCTGCCCTAACTGTTGCGATTAGGTTTGCGGCCTTACGGCTGCATAGCTGTTCATAATGGGGCTTCCCCCACCCTGTCCTCAATTAGCATGTCTATCTCCGCCTTTACGGCGGAGATACGACATGCGTACTGGGGGGGACAGCCCCCTTTTCGGAAGTGTTATATTACGAACGCCAGCCCTTACGGCTTTGTAAGAAGGTTGTGCGCATGTGCACAACCTTCCAAACAGGGGAATTCCCCTGGTGGACGTTTTTTTAGGATCCGGCCCAAGGTTTCTACGTCGGTCTAGCATCCTATGACAACACTGAACTTTCAAGATACTGATGGAAGACCGCAACTATATTTATCTCTATAAGAGACTGAATACTGATTTTAGTTAATAAAGAAATGTTTTATTCACCACTTCAAGTGTATGATCCTTTGGAAGCGCAGAGAGTTACAACTCTTTTTATCCTAGTCTTTACATCAGAAGCACTTTGAGAGCAGCCTCACAGCCTCCTTGCGGTACCGTCAGACTATTGGCACCCCAGCAGCACCTAGTTCAGGATCCTCATGTCCAGCACAAGTAACGACTACCACATTTAGAAGTGTTTACCTGATGAATGCGGTGAGAGTGAGACCTCAACCGTTTGTCACTTATATGTTAATGAGACAGATCTGTTATGGAGGAGGGACAGGGAAAAAAATGGGTAATGAGGGGGATATAAAAAGAAATGAGTTATGTAAGGGGGACTTGGTGAGATATATGTAATGGAGATTGGGAGCGTGAACTGTAATGTACAATTGTCACAACACTGCATTCAATCCATTTTGGAAATATAGCACACATTGATGGGAATAACCCCTTGCACTTTTCATAGATTTTTTTTTTACTTTTTTTTTCAATATTTTTCGTTTTTTCTTTTTAAAATATATTTAGTTTTTTAATATATGACAGTGCAATAATGATAGGTGTGTATGATGTTTTTTTTCTTTCATAGACTGTAAGGCAGAACTTACATTCTCATCATCATGTTTTGGAGAGGTAATAAACATGTCAGCTCTGTTGCTGGGCAAATATATGGGAATTACATGATTCATATTCTATGGATTGAGAACTTGCCAAGAATGTTATTTTTTATGCAAATGGTACCTCTTGTTTCATCACATATTCATGTGAGATTTACTAACAACTGATAGAGTGGATAAATCACTATCCTATCAATGCATCATGTTTTATGGACTTACTGTAGGTTCTAGGAATGCAGCAAATGTGCTGTAGTGTTCAGTCTTTGTGTAACGTACAGGCATGTAATATCACCTCAACAAATTCCTACGTATTGAAAGCAAATACGTACTGTATGGATCTTAAATTGTGTGAAATTAATATGTCTCAAAATAGAGTTTGAATAGATGTTATGTAAGCCCTTCAAATTGCAGTCCACATTTCCTGATATGCATTGAATTTCATAGCATTTGCCAAAGGTGAATTTGTAATATAAAAGGCAGTGGATTTTCACAAATTATAGATTGAAAATATGCAGCGTGTCAGGTTGTCACGCTGGCATAACTCCCTTTCATTCCATTATGTTACTCATTTTTTTCTGTAATTATTCAACTTAAAATTTAAATACCAGTAAATCTATATTCAGTCAATAATTTTAGGACCACTAAATTGTTAATGTAAATGTTTTTTTTAACATGTTTTAAATAGTTTTTTTTAAATATATTGGTGTTACATGGTTTTGACGTACATACTACCTAAAAGTCTGTTGTGTATTTCTGTTAGAAGCATTTTATTTCTTGAGTTATAAATCAGTTTTTTATAAAAAGTGATTCATTGTTAATTTATGTGCTTTTCTTTCTTTCTTTTTTCTACAATGCGAATTTTTCTATAAAAATGTATGAACATTTTTTTATTTAAATTATTCACACCATACATGTAAAATGTACTGTAAATATTTAAAATACTTTACATACTTTACTAATCCACTGGCCATTGTCAGAAGCTGTCGTATTGTCAGAAGCTGTCGGAATTGTCATATGTTGGAAATCTGGATAGAGTAGATGGCATTCCAATCGGATGCAAATGCGAATGTGCAAATGCGCAGAACACAAAATCCAATTATTTATGATCTGACCACACAGAAAAGGGCCCATTCTGTAGCGCCTTGACCCAGTATTGCACATACGTCCGGAGTTTACCGATATTTGATACTGCACATGTAGACCCCATATACGCAATCTACGTAACGAAAAGATACGTAGATTACGTAAAAAAGATACTACGCATGTGCAGTATAAAATATCTGTAAACTGCGGACGTATATGCAATACCTCCGGTAGTGTGAATCCGGCCCAAAGTTATCAAAGTGCCTAGTGCTTTTTCAAATAAAATATATAAAAAAAATGCATTCTGTCTGCCTAATCCCTCTTTACACGCCACATTGCTACACGTTTAAAATAACAGATGGAGACAGGTCATGTAGCAATTTTACTGAGTTGCTCATTTTTGGAGTAGTGTTACTGGCAGGCCCCACAGCAGATATAGGAGGGGATTCAGGGATAAAATGTGTGTGGTCATCCCTTTTCCCCTCCTTCCACCCCTTTTCTCCTTACTCATTTGGCAGCCCCATAACAGTCGTACCCACTGTAGTTCTGCCACTGGCTACATCAAACTTGAACTAAGCTTGAATGAATATGAATATCAGTCACCTAAATCCTTCTTCAACATTCTTTCAAACCATCTTATCATAGGCGTGTCTATAATGGGTGCAGAAAAGGGGGCCCTGTGGCATTCATTCTACACCCAGGTTGACAGGGGAAGGGGGGCAATTCGGCATCTATTTCTTCCCTCTAAGATCTTCCGAAGGGAAGAAATAGATGTCGATTGAACCCCCCTTCTCCTGCTGTGGGACTGCCCCGATTCACGAGCCGAAAAAGGGGTGGGGTTTAAAGCTCAGTTAAGCCCCACCCCTTTTGAGGACTGCGGATTGTGACAGTCCTGTCCCAGGGTGGTGGGGGCCATGTACAAATCCTGCACAAGGGCCCCCTCACTTCTTAAAACGCCCCTGCTTCCTATCAATTTTTATTTTTTTGCACAGATTTGGACTTACTTTTCTAAAGCACTCCAGACTTTCCTTCTACAATTTTGGTTCAGAGATCCTACCCATGGATCTTGGAATTTCTGGAAGTCTCATACATTAAACAAAAAACTTTCCAAATTTAAAAAAGTTGCTAGATCTTCAGGTCATGGCAAAGACCAAATATATTATAACTATATAATATAATTACATCAGCTCTGAATTTTATATTGTTATAATATTAAAGAAGTGTTAAACCAGCAGGATGATGCATCAGATAATCAGATAAAGTGATGCAATGAAACCAATTATTTGATGCAATAAAACATTATATAAGGCAATAAAAAAACTCAATGCATTTGAATAAATATTTGTAGAACTTAAGGTTGCAATGTTAAAACTCATATAAATAATTTCAATTGCCCTTACATCCATATTCCTAAACTGAAGACCTGTTCTTTACCTGATTAACATTGTTTACCCATAGATGAGACTACAATATTCTTTTTCTCAAGATGCACATGATGATAAAACAACCATGAGTAAGAAAATAGCATTTGTCACAGCCATCACTGTTCTGACAAGCACTAAAGCTACATTCCATTGAGCAACCATAGCCTATGGAATGCTCCACTGCTGACAATAAACTGTCTGAGTGCAGAACAATTTGCAGTAGACAGCAAAGGATATTCCTATGTGGGCTGTGCTGATATAACCTCATACCTCAAAAGAAAATTCAGTGAATCTATCTGTCCATCTGTGTATATGCATGTATGTATGTATGTATGTATGTATGTATGTATGTATTGTATATAAACATAGTAAAAAAATGCCACAGCTTGGAGTGTCAGCACACACTACTCAGTCTCAGCAAAGGACAAAGGTGCACAACTAAAGAGGCCTTTAAGAGAAAAAAAAAGGTTTATCACCTAAGTCAGCACATCCAAGCATACAAAAGGTCTAGAAAAATGATATTTATTAGAGTAAGTATAATCTCCAGGGACCAATAGGCATCCACTTAATCACACAAAACAGTTGATATCAAAAGAAAGAGTAGAAAATGCTTCAATTTTAAGCATGTATTCTAGTATATACAGATAGTATATCTTTGTATAGACCACTGTAAAAGAAGCCTTCAGAACTATAACGTGTAATGGTAAAGTTGTATATAAACATATCTACAGAGTGTGTGTGTGTGCGTGCGTGCGTGCGTGTGTGTGTGTGAATATCTATAGTCTGCATTTTCTGAATTTCTTGTCTTGCTAAAATATTTACAGTGAGTAAAACTTACTTACAGATAATTTAATATTTCATCAACATTCACTATACATATTCATTCACTCATTCATTCATTCACAGCCTGTTTCAAATAGAGCACCATGTATTTGCTAAAAAATTATACTCCTCCATTCCAATCCTGATCCAAAAAGAAATGTACTCATGACAGTGTATGGTATTTTTGCAATCTTTCGCACTTCTTATGTCCACAACAGAAGATTACAAAACTGTGAATATTCAGACAAGAAGACAAATAATCAAGGGAAGGATAGGACTAATGCACAACAGGGTGTGTAGCCACAAATAAGTATATTGCAGACTCAAATGTTTGCGCAGTAAATTCCTGTTCACTCATTTGAACCAGCTACAGACAATGTTTAACTGAAGGAAGATAATATCTGTTGAGACTCCAAAACTTATACCGATATGCCAAAACATTAAAACAATTCTGACTTTAAGTTCTGTAAGTTGGGGCCTTCATAGCTGGGACTTGTTTTTCCAGCACATTTCAAAGATGTGCAATCCGATTAAAACCTGTGGAATTTGGAGGCAAAGTACTTGCACAACAGGCAAAATTTGGAGGCAAAGACTGCACAACAGGCCACGGGGTCTAAATTAGAGTCTAGTGTTTGCTGGAGCCACTGATGGCAACCCCAGAGGTAGTGTGACAGTCACCACTATACTGTATGCCAGGGATATACACTGAAAAGAGATGGAGATTAAAATACCCTGCCCAGGGAAAAGCAAGGCCAACACCCGCTGGACAGATAAACTAGTGTTTACAGTGTAGCAGAGAGTGAAGGTATAGCAGTAGCAAGGTATGTACAGTCACAGCAGATCACCAGGCCAAGAAGAGAAAAGCACTGATGGTAAGTAGGTAAAGTGCAAGGTAGAATAAGCACAGAACGATACGAGTACCAAGACCTTATATAAATAAATAACTCTGGTGGTCTATAAGAAAGCAAGGTAAGCACAAGATGGACTATGCAAAGACAGATAGAGCATCAAGTCTAGAGGATACAAACTAAGGTGCTGGTATAAGGAAAAGTTTCAAGGTACAAAATGGACTAAGCACAGTGAATAAACAAATGAACAAAGTGCTGTCATGAACAATCACACAACCATGGGAATTAATATCCTATATTCTGCACGCACAGAATTGCATGTGGAATATTTAAGGTACACATAGGAGAGGAGGGGGAGTGCTCTGTTCTGCTGTGTGCAGTATTGTGGATCATAAATTTCGTAAGTTAGCCTCCGTATTCTTTTCTTTCTAGGGGTTTTGTCAGTTTACATATATCCTTTTGTGGATTTTAGCACTGTTCACTATGTACTACAGGACTCTTATACTATGGTACTCGACTTATTGAGCTGCGCTGTGTATACCAACAAAGGGCCAGATTTAGACTTAAGAAGGAGCTTGAAATTAAGAGAGGAGGGTTACACCTGGGCAAAACTAGTTTGATTGCAGGGGGAGTCAAGTTAATTGTATTCTTTGCATGTAGGGATATAGCTTTGAATTGTTTACTGTACACAGATACTGACCAGCTTTACTATTACACTGTTATTTAGACTTGGGATAGGAAACATCCCTCTCATCTCTAATATTGTTTGCAACAGATGAAATATGACTCCCCTGCAATCAACATGGTTTTGCCCAAGAGTATCTTTCTTCTCTTAATTTCAAGCTCCTTCTTAAATCTGAATCAGGCCCAAAAGTAATTGTTTTTCTTCTATATTTGTATTTTTAGTGTTGCACTACATTCACATATTCACTTTTTAGTGCTTAGATTTATACCCCCATGTTGCATTACAGTGGTGGAGATCTTCTGGGGGCGTTAAGCAGGTAGTTTCCAGTAGGTGTGCACTCTAGCTGATGTTTCTTTATTATTTGAGATCTTATTATAAGAGCCAGCTATAACTTCTTCAGCAATTTGTGCTACATTGGCTCTTCTCTGGAATCAGATGGGCTAGTCTTTGCTCCCCAAGTACATCATTCAGCCATGGGCACCCATTACCCTGTCACTTGTTCACTGCTTGCTCTTCCTTGAACAACATTTGGTAGGTAATAACAACTGTATACTGAGAACAGCCCACAAGACCAGCCATTTTGGAAATGCTTTGATGCAGTCATCTAGCCATCACAGTTTAATCCCTATTAAAGTTGCTCAGATCCTTATACAGTAGTTGTCCATTTCCCTGCTTCCATTGCATCGCAAGAACTGACTATTAATTTGGGGCCTGATTCAGAGATGCGATTTTTTCGCTACTTAGGTGCGTATATTTAGGATCTTAGAAAAATCGCATCAATGCGCATGCGTAGTAATAGTGCAACGCCGTCTATGTAGAGGTTAGGATCTTAAATTCGCTAAGAGCGGACCTGTGAATTGATCGCAAGCACTTAAGATCTTAAGTGCTGCGGAAGTTTAAGATCTGAAGGATTTGCATGCAAATGGGCGGGGGGAGGCAGAGAGATGAGGGAAAGTGGGCGCGGGCAGACACTTAGGATCGCAAATAACCGCAACTACTTCCCTTAAGATCTCAAATGACAGCGCAGAGTTAGGGTTGCTCAATGGTGGTCTAACTTTAAGATCC
>WWET01002498.1:204631-220736 GCA_011038615.1 Limnodynastes dumerilii
GTGGGGTGGGGGTAATGCGTGGTTATAGTATGTGGGGGGGTAATGCATAGTTATAGTATGTGGGGTGGGGGGTAATGCATGGTTATAGTATGTATGGTGGAGGTAATGAGGCGTTATAGTATGTGAGGAAGTAATGTGTGGGTAGAGAATATGTAGGACTGCATATTTGTTGAAGCAAAGTAAAAAAAAATAAAAAATTTAAACAGAAAAATAAATGTGTCATTGCCAAGGTTTTTTTCCGAGGGGGTGGGGTGTGGGGGTCTGTGTCTGGGAATTTATTGTTGAAAAGGTGGTAACCCTAATTTTCACACATTCCCCACTTAAAATGGGGATGGTGTGGAAATCAGGATTGTACATAAGGCCTTAACCCAGCCCTTACTGTACTAATTTGAATTCCCTTCCACACACACTTTCTGTACTGAAAGCCTATGTGTAAAATACCCACATTTAATAAGTCTGCATCCAGTCCATGATGGTTAACAAATATAGTAGAGGATAAGCTTTACATGAAGGGTTAAAGAAATAATTGTTTGGGGTTTTTTTTTTATATGTTATGAATAATACTCTTTCTGAAGATTGGAAATGAAACCCAAATGTACTTTGTCAAATGATGATTCTGAGTTCGGAAAAAAGCAGAGAAGGCTTCTCTGTCTCATCTACTTCATGAATTAATTGCTAACTGACATTTCTATCTGTACTTTCTGTCTATGTGTAGTTTCCCCAACAATTATAGTTAACTTCTCAATCACTTCTGGTAGGATACCAAATGATTAAATGCTTTAGCTAAGTATGACATAGTAGGAATTGGAACTGATTATTGGAACAAGTTTGCCCTGCAGATTTATTGGGTTTTAATGAAGCAAGAACTTTAATAATTTCTTCTATAACTGGGAAATTCAGAAATTCCACTTGGTCAGCTCAAAAGGAGGGCAGTATAAATCTATCAAAGTAATCTGAGAGAATTTGATAAGTATTAACATATTTAGTAAAGTTAAATAGCACTTACATTTATGAAGATACTTTGTTTTCTGGGAATCAGGCAAATAGACATCTTTGGTTCTTGCTATTTTATATTTTATTTGATATTTTATGTACCATAAAGGAATCTAATATGTGCACTACTGCTGTAGGCACAAAAAATCATTTTAAATCTTTTTAGTACCAAGTCCTATTTTTGCAGGTCGAGGTCATAATGCTTTTGTTAGTGTAATGACTTTTCTTAGGATATAAAAGTACATGATGACATTTATTTTTTAACCACTTAAGATTGTATTTAGGCTAAATGTTGTTGCTTTCACATAAAAATCATTTTGGTTTGGAGCCAGGATCCAGATATCCAATTTTTCCCTGCACATTGGGACAGCTGTGTAAATGTACAGGGAGGGCATGTCTTTAGGAAACTCTCCCTGTGCACCTGCTCCAGGTATCAGTGGTAGGACCCAGGGACAGGCCCCCCTTTTACCTAGGCCTGTGACTCCAGTCCTGGCAGTCCCCAATGATGGCAGCCCTGTAAAGGAGTTCCCTCTCTACACCCGGACTCTCCAGCTGCTATTATTGAGGGAGACCACCCCTACTGAAAAATAAAATATATAGAAATAAAAAAAAGCGCTAGGAGATTTATATAAATAGATTGACAATTTATTAAATATATAAATATCGATCAAGTAACCAATAAAAATAAAAATACACAATTAAAAAATATTAAAGATATATCTGTATCAGAGAAAGCCACAGAACAACTGAGTCAATTACGTATAAATCTTAAAACACCCAGACAAATATAATATCCATCATGTTTATCAAAAGAATGGTTCTGCTGGAATAATAACAATAATTAATGGTAGAGTCCGTGTTGTAGAAACCACAATTGTAGGTATGAATATGGAACCCAGATAAAAGAACAGTCCTCATATTGTAAACTGTGCACCGTATGGTATCTTATGTGTAATGAAGCAGCTGGTAATCAAGCGGTTAATACCAGGCAATAGTCTCCTATAGCCACAAGTCTTGAGGATATATAACCTCTGTACATACGTTGGAGGTAATCAAACTGGAAGATAGACTGGCGCAATATTGTCAAAGTGTAATCTGACACAGCCAGTATAGTTAAGTTACCGCTCCGGAGCGTGTATTCTTGATCCAATGTTAGAACGAGTGATGCGGCGTGTACAGCCGTCGGATATCGGTGGGAGCCGTGATGTGGGCTACTTCCCTCTCCGAAGTATAAATCCCCAGTCCAGCAGCAGGGCAGGTAGTGCAGCATGCACAGCCGCCGAGTGTCGGCGGAAGATGTAATGCAAGTTTCTCCTTGCTGTGCGTAATGGTATAGAAATAGAGTAGCAGCGCCTGGGTAATAGAATGTTGGAGACTATGTCTCAATGATTGTAAAGTTCCAAATCCAATTGGGTAGAAAACCCAGTGGTAGGACCCAGGGACAGGCCACCCTTTTACCTAGGCCTGTGACTCCAGTCCTGGCAGTCCCCAATGATGGCAGCCCTGTAAAGGAGTTCCCTCTCTACACCCAGACTTTTATGCTTTAGTGAGTTTCCATGCGCTTCCTTTAGTCAGAAACTTAGGCTAGCCTGTTGTAAGTCCATCTGTGCAAGAGGGAATTGTTAAAAAGCAAATGCATTTTAAGATCAATGTTTCTATTGTTGTTGATTTAGTTGCAAGTATTTTAAAATACAGATAACTTGAAATACTTCTAGGTCTGATACAAAGATGAAGCTGTCATTTCTGCAACATGCAGTAGGGATATGAAACATTGGGGCGTATTCAGAGATTCGTTTTTTTTTTTAAAGTACGCAATTATACGCACGAACGGAGCAAGGAAACACCCACCAACAACCCTGATACTCCCCTCTCCCGGATGTGCTGTTGGTGACTTACGAGTCCATAAACCACTCTGTTCTATACGTGTGTACTTATGTGCGTATATGTGCTCCATCCATCTGAATCTTGTTAACCACGCCTCCATACGTTCACTTAGATGCCTCCCCCACTCACTTTTATGTTAACTTTTCTGTACGTCTGATTTCCGCGCCTATGTCCCCAAGTGCGATTCACTTGTACGTCCGTTAGGCACAACATAATACCAAAGAGGGAATATCCTTTCCAAGCGTTTAGGGAATCAGCAGTGGGAGTGTCAGATGATAAGTGCTAAATGATAGAAGTACACAAATGAATACGTAAAATCCACTTGTGTGAAATCTGAGAAACATTCCTCTTATCCCCTCTCGGGGATAAATGCAGGAGATGGGTGAAATAAAAAAAAATTTAAACATTTATTAGAACGTAAAAATATCCAAATCAACACCAATAAAAATGAACAAAAATGAAAGGTCCAATGCTCATACTAGGAAGATGATAATAGTCTAAAGGTCCATGAAAGCCCATCAAGATGTTAAAAACCCGGGAAAGATGGCTGGATGAATGCTTGAGACACCTGGGTGAGACACTGGAAACCTTCGTTGCCGGCCGACTGACGTTGCCGGCTCCCACTGAGTCCTTTCTCAAAGTCTTATTAAGACATGTCCACACCAGGAGAAACATTGAAATGTAGTTTATATCCGCCTAACAATTAGACATGAAATATAATAAAGGCACATAAATCGAAACAAGGGGGGTGGGGGGAAGAAATCCGCGTGGAATGAAAGGGTAAATAATATTTTATCAAAAAAGGCACATAAATCGAAACAAGGGGGGTGGGGGGAAGAAATCTGCGTGGAAAGAAAGGGTAAATAAAACAAGAATATACAGAAAATTATTTTTTGAAATTCACAGTTCTTATCGTGGTCCTTATTATGTCTCTGTCTTTCTGTTCCTTGTATTGAGCCTTCAGACCCTCAAAATAAGCAGAGAAAAGGCCTTCTTTGTGTAATACTTTCAGACAAGTTAAAGGGAAAAATGGTGAGTATCTCCCTACTCACATTTCACTCCTCTTGTTCTTATGCAGAATTTATCAGTTTGCACTGCTTCCAAGGATGTATCTGACCGCAGTATTCCTTCCTTGAATTGGGCATTCAGATCCACCGAGCCAAAAAGAGAAAAAGAGAAAAACGATCTAAGGCAGCACCCTAGGGCACCAAGTAGCTCTTTTGGTAAGTATGCACTCACTCTATTGTTCCTCTCTTTATAATTCTTTCAAACAATACGGGTGAGTTTTATCCAGACTTCTTGCCAACTATTCCCATCAGTGGTTCTCAAAGAGAAAAGAGACGGGGAACGGACCTAGGTGAATACCGTCAATCACAGCAATATATACAGGTAAGCTATGTACTCACACTCTTAGTCCTCTCCAATAAGGCATGTAGAATTGCTTATGTCCTTTTCTTTCTTTTTGTCCAGGAAACGTGTTGATGTCCACCAACCACAAGTGTCGGCCCCCCCACTACCCCAGGTGTTCCCCGTCTTTTTTCTCTTTGAGAACCACTGATGGGAATAGACGGCAAGAAGTCTGGATAAAACCCACCCGTATTGTTTGAAAGAATTATAAAGAGAGGAACAATAGAGTGAGTGCATACTTACCCAAAAGAGCTACTTGGTGCCCTATGGTGCTGCCTTAGATCGTTTTTCTCTTTTTCTCTTTTTGGCTCGGTGGATCTGAATGCCCAATTAAAGGAAGGAATACTGCGGTCAGATACATCCTTGGAAGCAGTGCAAACTGACATATTCTGCATAAGAACAAGAGGAGTGGAATGTGAGTAGGGAGATACTCCCCTTTTTTCCTTTAACTTGTCTGAAAGTATTACACAAAGAAGGCCCTTTCTCTGTTTATTTTGAGGGTCTGAAGGCTCAACACAAGAAACAGAGAGACAGAGACATTATAAGGACCACGATAAGAACTGTGAATTTCAAAAAATAATTTTCTGTATATTCTTGTATTATTTACCCTTTCATTCCACGCGGATTTCTTCCCCCCACCCCCCTTGTTTCGATTTATGTGCCTTTTTTGATTAAAAAAAGTGTTTGGGGAAGTGGTGATTTCCTGGGGGGGGAAGGTCCCAGCGGTGGAAGTCGCAATATTTTATATATATTTTATACCTGTATATTTGATTTGTTATGAAATATAATAAGAATTAGATCAAACATATATATTTGGGTAAATATACAGAGAAAAGGGGGTGCTACCCACTGAACGCAAACAGAACATATATACATAGGAAATACAAGTTCAGTTTCAAGAACCTTGGTGCATAAATTCACACTACATTTGATTTTGTGTGATTTTATGAGAATATAATCATATATCGCGATAAAGATCATATAAAGCCATGTAACAAAATTGAGAAATATATGTGAAATGTTCAAATTTAAGTTTTATTAGAAGGAAATTAAAATAGTTTTCGTAAGATATACAGCAATTCTGACCAGGCCCACCTTCTAGCCACACCACATCCTCCCTTGTATTCCCCAATCCAACAGCCAAGAAACTGGAAGCTTTATCTACAGTATATCCTCCAGAAACTGGGTGGTGAAGACATCGAACCATCTGAAAACTCATAAATCTAAGTGTTACGCATCCGATCTCAGTAAAAAGGAATTTCAGTCCATTAATGAAATAGCAAGATGTAATCCTTAAACTCTCCGATCAAGGGGGCAATATTGTAATTTGTCCCAGGGATCTATACATCCAGGAGGCCCTATATCAATTGGATGACCTTACCTGTTACAAAAAACTTCGGTTTAATTAACTGAAATCATACTAAACTCTACTCAATACTTCAATGCAACAATTTCAACAACGTGTTCTTATGGATAGAACATACTAGAACTACCACATTCTATATCTTGCCTAAAGTCCATAAGAAAAATGTACCCCCTCCTTCCTCTCCCGGTAGACCGATCATTTCCCTGAATGGCTGTATTACCAAAAATGCAAGCATTGTTGGTAACAAACATTTAAGGCAATATGTTACTAGACTTCTATCCTATACCAGAGAAACAATGGATGTTTTATTTCAAATTTATGTTATCATAGGGCCAGATCCAGACCTCCGAATTTCATCCCACTTACACATATCAAATACGTAAGTGGGGTGTTTTGAGTGGAGGGCGCATGTACTTTCCAGATGTTACATGCGTTTTACACATGTAACTCTTATCGTATGGAATTTAGTTCCGTATGATAGAAATTACGATAGAAGGTGCTGTGCTTCACCTCCAGGGTGGGCAGAAAGAGCATTAAAACTTGTACATTTGGGGAAGGATTAGGTATTTATAAGCAGATCAGCAGTCGGATTTCTGACTTAAGGCTGTCCTATGGCAACATAAGTCACACAATATCCGCATAAAAGAGGGGAGTCACAGGGGGAGTTCACTCCCATCTCTCGTGCGGACTGACAGACCCCCGATGTACAGAAAGTGTGCGGGGGTCTGGATCCGGCCAATATTTCTTACTGGTTTCTGTTTTGTCGTACTTGACATTAAATGCTACGCTAGCATTCAACATTATTTTAAAATGAAAGCAGCACATTATTTCCTCATCAACATGCTTTATGTTGAATTTAACAATTTTTTGATCAGACTCCTCACCTTTGTATTACATCACAACTTTTTTTCTATTAACTGACAGGTACTACCTACAACTCAAAGGTACTGCGATGGGCACCTCTTGCTGGAGGGAGCGCAAAATTGTAGTTCAGGATTGTCATGATCAATAAACAATACATATTTTACTTCGGGTATGAAATATTGATGACATTCTACTATGGGATGGCTCAATAGTCAATGAAATGCAATTCATTGCTAATCTATGCAATAACATTATAAATTTGAAACTCACAGTCAACATAAGATCGACTTCCTTAACCTAACCATTATGTTAATACCCAATGGTCCTCTGATATTTATAGGAAAGAAACAGCCAGGAACGGCAAGTTTTATATCTATTTTTTTGTAGCTCACTCCCCCAGCCAACTATCTGTGGAGTACATGAGTGAGTATCAGGATCTGTAGAAATTGCTCCAATGATTGATACAACTTTTCAAGAACATACAGGTAAACTTTGAACAAAGTTGCTTCATTATAAATATCCATCAACCAAAATCATCAAACAATTCTATAAATCATCCCTTGCAATGGACAACGACGTTCTCATTTATTCGAAGAATAAACTTGATGACTCAATCTCTAGCTGCAAAAATCATGTTTGTCGCTACCTTCTGCCAAAAAGCACAAATCATCAGTGCAGTTCTTCAGAAACATTTCCATATTTTTATGACTTTATACTTTTTTTTACTTTATTTCGTTCTACTCCGGCTTGTCATCACCTCTGTCTATTGTTTGGATTTTTGTGACTTTTATTTATTGTTTCTCTAGCTCTTTGAACTCTTTTTGGGAACTTTCATGCAGGTTTGGATTTGGAAAATCCCCTTAGGGGAGAATTCCTATTGTGCGGCAGTTAGGGTAAGTTCTGGGGACTTTTTATAGCATTAGGGATGTTTCCTCATTGTATATATGTTACATACATTCTCATACTTTGCAGTCCTTCAATAAAATTGCAATCCATATTACCGCCACAAAAAATTGTGTACGTCAGAGATTTTTTTTGTGAAAAATATTGAATCTGCAAATGCAAAATCAGGCACGAATGCAAAGAATCACCACATCAAACCATATCTTTCTCTATTAAACAAAACCATGTACATCCCAACAAATGACTACTACTAACTACTCAATTACACACTCTATTAAGCAATCTTGCAATTCTGTAGTGTAGAGTTGTATACACAATTTTATTTAGCATTTTGCAATTTTTTTCCTGTATTGTGGGTAATTAAATCATAATTTTTCAATATACTAGTGTGAATTCTATTTGACAGTACACACTATAAAATCTATAAATCTAATATATACCTTATTTTGGAACAGAGTAACAGTTGTTCTTAAAAAAACAACTTTGGTATTTATTTAAATTCTTGTGTGTAATTCTTTTGTCTCTATTAGACACACTATAATCTATATATCTAATCTTTACCTTATTTTGGTACAAAGTCAGTTTGCTAAAGCTTTGACAGAGCACTACTTAAAAAGACATCTTTGGTATTTTTTTTAATTATTGTATGTGATCCTTCCACCTCTATTAGGTATACTATAATTATTATTATCATTTATTTATAAGGCGCCACAAGGTGTCTGCAGCGCCGTACAAAATACAACAAAATACAGTACAAACATACAGGGTAGGGATGGACAGCATAGTACATATTAAATACAATATGAATATAATCAATATATACACTCTATACCTTATTTTGAGACAGGGATTAAAAAAGCCAGCTGTGGTATTTATTTAAATTATTGTGTGAGATCCTTTCACTGGCATTTCTTCTAGTAGTTCTTCAACCTTTACTACTAAGAATAGTAAATGTTTAATAAGAGAGCATAAGAGACTGCACTCTCAAAGCCCAAACTTGTTATCCCTGCTTCGTAAAAACCTCATTACAAGGACTGAGTGGAAAAGTGAGTGCAGACAAATGCCACATTGCTAATATACAATACACTATATGTAGTGGGAAGACTGAGACCATGGCCGTTATTTGTGGTTGCTCATCCTGCTAGTGTAGTAATATGCACTAGAATCCCCACTGCAAAAGACGTTATCAAACAAAGCTATATATCAGTGATCTGTAATTATGGCAAATCCATAACCAAAAAGAAGAGTCAGGGCAAAGAAAAAATTGTGGCTTCTGAAATTTTACAAACTTATGAAAAGAGTGTAAAGGTGTCCACAAAAGCTCTGTGTGAGTGAGAAACTTGTGATTCAGATGACACTGTAATCTCATAAAAACCTCCTTCCACCAAGATGACCATTAGTAAAATTAATGATGCTGTTGACATTGAAATTGAGGATGCTATTGTGGTAGTAGAAAATCAGCTTGAGGGGGCTCCTTGTGTTTCTGACACTAATCAGGATGTGGATGATGGTGTTGGACAACAAGTGAATAGCAATGTGGAGAATAATGTTTGTGTCGAAGAAAGTCAGACTTCGGTGGTAACAATTTTTGCCAGTGATCCGCACATTGTCATGCCTGGGCAAAATAAAACAAAAAAATCTAGCTCCTCTGTGGGGAAATATTTTTATCCAAATCCTGACAACTATTGTCAAGGCATCTGTGCCATTTGTAGTGCCAAAGTCAGTAGAGGCAAGGACATGCAACATCAAAGCACATCCTCCTTTTTTCTGTCATTTGCAATAAGTCCATGCTAAATGGTTATCCAATACAGTAAAATCTTTTTTACTAAGCAGTTCAGCATCAGCTGCCAGCAACAGGGATAGATCCCAATACTTCCAACCACCAACACTTTCATTATCAACATCGATGGGGCGTAGTCCTGCATTAAATTTGCTAGGTCAAACTGACTCCCTTGAGGAAACCATGAGCACAATGTTTGGTGCTGCTGCTG
The DNA here is from genome assembly GCA_011038615.1 of Limnodynastes dumerilii. Classification (NCBI taxonomy): domain Eukaryota; kingdom Metazoa; phylum Chordata; class Amphibia; order Anura; family Limnodynastidae; genus Limnodynastes; species Limnodynastes dumerilii. The sequence goes on from WWET01002498.1 coordinate 214,040, forward strand.
GGGGTGAATCCTCAATACAGAAATGGACCAAGAAGACTATCCGTTTCAAATAACTATTGTCTGTGGGACAACCCTTTGCTAGAGGAACCAAGTATGACAGTTGCCACCCTGCTGCAAAGTGCATCACTGAAGCCATGACAGCTATTCTTGCAGTAGAAAAATTAGATGAAAAGATGAAAGATTAGATGACTGTGATAGCACTCTGGGTAGGGGAATCACCTTCAGCAGCAGCATCGGTCATCTAATGCCAGTTCATTCACGAGCAGGCTACTCAGTGGTTTCAGTAAGAAACATACTGATATAAATATTTTGGAAAAATGACATGCTGTTTTAGCAAAATGGCTGACCGCACTAAAACTGTCACCTTGATTTGTGTTTTCTAATAGAGAAACTATTATTTACGAGCCTTGTGAATTTTAGTGAAAGTGTCTATTGGTGTTTTTCTTTTACTTTCACTTAACAAAAGACCGTTCCATCGCTACAAGCCGGTTTAACTGCTGTACTACTAGCTTCTGTTCGCTCAATTTAAAAAAAAAAAGGTAGGATTTTCATCCTGCCAACTCAGAATAGAGTAATAAACCGCACATCAGGGTCATGATCATATTTATTGAAAATGTCTAATGGTTTTTCAGGGTCTACTTCTATTCTCCTAATGTCATGGTTCCAGGTGATTCACACCTAATACAATGTTGGGGTTCTCAAACCCGTCCTCCAGTACCTCTAATATCACATGTTTGCCAGGTCTCCTGGCTGGTGCACAGCTATGTTTATGAATGACATATGTGAAAAGATACACGTGTTTGAGGTAAACATGCACTGTTTGTGTTACTTGAGGATGGAGTTGGGAACCCCTTTTTTTAAAGAATTCTTCCCTTTGGTGACTTGTTTGCTCATATTTTTTAAATGTTTTCTAAACCCATCCTTGATTCTCATCCTGCCCGCTCAGAATTCTGTGACAAACTGCACATCAGGGCCAGGGTCAGGTTTAGTGAAAGTGTCTAATGATCTTTCAAACTTCTATTTAGCTAAGAACAGTTCTGACACTACAAGCCTATTTCCAGGGATGCAGTCACAGCTGCAAAAATGCTATTTTCTAATTAGAGACAGCCGAAAGCTATTTTTTAGAGGGAATTCCCCTCTTATTTACAAATTGTCTCGGGAGAAATAAGACTCGCCACTAAGTACCTAGGAGCAGCCCCTATTTTTAGTGCAAACAATCAGCATCTCTCCTAATTTTTGCTAATTTTCGTCTGTCTCTATTTTGAAAATAGCTCTATTTTGATTATGAATGGGTAAGTACGCTTATCAGCATTCTTCCCCAGTCATTCTTCAGGAAACACCACCTCAGACCTGTCTCACAGCCGTACTGACTGCACCGGTGAGTAGGAATCTATGCAGAATTTTTGGGTTAGGCTGTGGGGAGGGGAGTCTTAGGGTTAGGCTGCAGGGAGTTGAGTCTTAGGCTTAGGCTGCACAGAGGGGAGTCATAGGTTCAGACTGCGGGGAGGAGAGAGTCAGGTCATGTAAGGGTTAGGGTTAGGGAAAGAGGGTTAGGGTAAGGATTAGGAGGAAAGAATTAGGAGAAGAGATACTTACCATTCACAGCTGCATCCTTATCCTGGAAATCATTGATTATTTCTCCTTAACATAACTAGACAAATGGTTTTTCCAGGCACTTCACAGTGGGGTGATAGAAAACGGCCCTTTCGAAATTGGGCTGTTCAAGGTGACGCCCTATACCCCTGTTAACTGCTGTACTTATTGCTTTTGTTAACTTAAAAAAAACAACAAAAAAAACAACAAAAAAAACAGGATTCTCATCCTGTCAACTCAAAAAAAGAAGGGGTCACTACTGTGAGAAATTGTACCACTGGATCAGGATCAACATTAGTGAAAGTGTCTATTGGTCGTGTGTTCCATGATTCCCCAAAAATGTTATAGTGATATAGGGCCTGATCCAGAGCTACGACCGCAAGCGAGCGTACGCTCATCGTAAGTGAAAATTCGGTAAAAAATTCGCAACGCGCATGCCCAGTATGACAGCTTCCGGTCGCCCGGGCGTCATGAGCGAATAGCGGTCGAGAGATACTTACCATTCACAGCTGCATCCTCATCCTGGAAATCATTGATTATTTCTCCTTAGCAAGACAGAAGCAATCGTTTTTCCAGGCACTTCGCAGTGGGGTGATAGAAAACGGCCCTTTCGAAATTGGGCTGTTCAAGGTGACGCCCTATACCCCTGTTAACTGCTGTACTTATTGCTTCTGTTCTCTTAACTTAAAAACAAAAACAAAAACACATCCTGTCAACTCAAAAAAAGAAGGTGTCACTACTGTGAGAAATTGTACCACTGGATCAGGATCAGCATTAGTGAAAGTGTCTATTGGTCGTGTGTTCCATGATTCACAAAAATTTTTATAGTGATATAGTGAATGAAACTCTCCATTCTTAGTTGTCATTTTTACAGTCTTCCGATGACTCTGCTGAGGTAGCTCCTATCATTTACTGTGGCCATAATGAGCTGGAGCTACACCCCTGTACTGCATCTTCTCTCCAGCTGAGCAGCAGTGATTGCTCCAAGGTTGCTCTGTTTGAGTATGTCCTCCTGTGGGAGAATGTGTCAGGTAGATCTGCAGTCCGCACAGGAGGGGCCTCATAAAAAATTTTTTAGGGTAATAATCTTGCCTCCAGTTGTCGTACCTACAAGAGACCACTTAGATCCTGAGTACCATTCCCTGTGTTCCGCCTCGTGACCTCCTGAAGCTGCTCTGTCCATTTCCAGATCCAAGCATTTCCTGTGGCCTACACGCCCTCTGCTCTGGTCTAAAGCCTATAATCTTTTGTGGGCCTAGGGCAAACTAACCAAACATTGACCTAGCACCCAACTATTGTCCCATATCTCTTTCTTCCTTTGCCTCCAAAGTTGTAGAATAACTTGAATTTGTCAACTATCCGTCCCCCCTTCCAATATCTCCTGAGATCTGCTTCAATCTGGCTATACACACTTTACTCTGCTGAAAAGGCCCTTACCAAAGTCACTGCTTTGGTCTCTGTGATTTTGTATATTCATGGATGTCCTCTCATTCTAACTGCTCCATCTCAGTTTTATCTACTAACACTAAACTCTGTTCTTGTAATTTGTTGGTGCAAACATTAACCTAAATATATAGCACTTTAAAAGGTCACAATTCATGTTTGTTTTATTATCTAATGGTATTATAATAAATGCAGTCATCCTATGACATTAGCAATGGGAAAAAATATAACTAATTATATAATTATATCCGCAGGCATTAATGCTGTTAGGGATTTTTGGTTAGGAATTTAGTAAGCCCTATTATTATTTTTATGTCAAGTACAGGTAAAAAACATCAAATCAAACATCAAAAACATCAAATATGCTGAGTATATTAGTCTGAAAAACTGTTTCAGGTGTTGCCAGTCACATATCTTCATCATAACTACGAATGAAGGGGCATGCCAGCCATGCTTCGGAGGCGGGGTGAGGCATTTAAATCATACAGTATGTTGCGTGATTAGGCTCATAAGTATGCGCTTCCTATATGTACGTCAGTACTTGCGCTGTGTAAAGTTAAGGTAGGGTTTGGGAAGCGTAAAATGGAAAAAGTACGTACATGCAAGGGGAGTGCTAAAGGGAGTGCATAGTAAATACGCTACGCTAGGAAACGTAATAGAAACGTGGCTCCCAATATTGGGTAAATAGTCTAAATTAGCAGTATATGTGGGCTGAGCCTGATTTACTTTATTAGAAAAATATTAATCTGGATGGTGACTGCTATAGGCCTGTGAGTGTCTCTGTCTTCTCCAGTCTAACAGGTTTCACAGGTAACAGGTTGCAAAGTTGCAAAATGTTAATAGGACAATTGTCTTTATGGGCCAAAAGTATAGACCTTGATTTGTTAAGCCACTTGTGTCAAAATGAAAGGTAAATACTGTTGGGATAAACTGTAGGATTAGCACAAATTTGACAACATAAAGAATCAAAACAACTATTTCACACAGATGTCCTGAATTTCAGTTTAAGTATAACAAATAATATATAAATAGCACTGTGGGAATTTCTATAAAAACAGGAATAACAAATAAAATTGATAGTTGTTGATATTTAAAGAAGTTTAAAAAAATATATAACATTTTCCAAGAATTATATGGAAACATACTCACCTTATGTAATGTAATCACATATCCAGAATTTAAATCCTTTAAAGATGGTTAGGGAAAATGTAATTTCAGCAGAGATCCTGGATTTATCTATTAAATATTAGTGAAAAACAAAAGCAAAGTGAAATAATTTTACTACGTTCTTTAAACACACCATAAAAGAAACACTTCCTTTTTTTTAATAATAATTTTCCCAAAAGGTTCAATGCCTAGAGTGCAGAGACTTTTCCAGAGTCACCTGCAGGGAAATCTTTCATTAATATTGAATCCCTGCTGGGTGTTGAAGCTGAGCTGTGTCAGAGGAATACGGATTCATTAAATATAAATGGCAAGATGCCCTTTTAGAAAATGTAGCTTGCCTGTTTTGGCAGCATGGAGGGTAGTTCTCAGCTAATCACAAATTGAGGCATTAACCCTTTCAAATGTGTCCTGAAAAATATCTTTCATCTACTGCTTGTCAAAGAAAAGATTTGTAGGATAAGACATTGTTGCCCTTCTTTTACTATCTTTATTGACCTTGTTACCAGTGGAGCTTTTGGCACAAATCCCTAAAGCTATGAATAGATGTGCTGTAGAATGAAACTCCATTCCGTACATTTTGCCTCAGTTTCTCTCCCTAGTACACTGAGTGCCTTTTTTGTATCTAACACCTTGACATTCTTTTATATATTTTATGTAACGTCCCACAAAATCTCTAAATGGTGAATTAGCTTCCGTTTTCTTTTTCTCACTGACTGATTATGCTATGCCTATTAGTTAGGAAAAAGTAAAACCAGTAAGAACAGTAATTAAAAGATAAGAGTAGAATTAGACAGATTAGGATAAAATGTAATCACATAGAAAGTAAATAGATAAATATTTAAAAGAACATTCCAAAGTAGAAATGTGTCTGTAAAATACAGGAGAGAAAAAAAGAAAGCACAATAATATTTATTCATAAAAAGAGAATTCCGATTAAGAAACATTGGGAGATCCGTTTTTACGTGTAGTTGCGCACGTATTTTTAGGTACGTTTTAACAGCGCATGCGTAGTAACTTTTTTATGTAAGTTACGTAGAATATACGCATGTATGTGCTTTAGGCACGGACATGTGAATCACACTTGGGGACATACGTACGTATGGGCGGGGTTGAATTAAGTACTTGAAAATTTACATGAAAGTGGGTGAGGGGAGGCATTTAAATGAACGCTTGAGGGCACGGTTATAAAGAATCGTACGCTCAGAAAACATATACGCACCTAAGTACACGCGTAAAGAACAGAGTGGTCTATGGAGGTGTAAGTCTACGATTGCACGGCCAGGAGAGGGGAGTGTCGCGGGTGTTGGTGGGTGTTGCCTTGCTACGTGCGTGCGTAAAAATACACATATAGTAAAATTGGATCTATGAATACGGCCCATTATCTTACCATACCCCATACTTTAACCTCAACATGGCTCTAGACACATTGCAAGGATTCAGTACAGGATGCTATTGTAGTTACTTACGATAAATTGGGGTAATTGAAAAACAAGAGCTTTATTAATGTTAATAATCCACTGTTCAAAAGGTTGCACAGAAAGAAGGTTCTTAGCAGGTTTAGAGAATATACATTCAAACAAAAGTTATGCATTTCAGTGTCACAGCAGGTATTATTACAAAGGGTACAGTAGAACATTTTCCAGTAACCTATAGAGTTGATCCTTTTGCTATGTGTGGCATTCTCCCACTCTGCCACATACCTCCTATGTTAGGAGGTTGCCCTAAGAGCTTAAGGCACACACCCAGCATTCTGCAGTCAAACACTTCTCACCAATGAGTAATATAGCACCCAAAGGTAGAGTTACCTGTTCAAGTTCAAATATTGAGGACTGAAACCCCTTGAAACCCTGGCATGAATCTATGGATGAGAACTGTTGTATGTAAAGGCACACTTTTAAAAGGTTCCACTCACAGTGTCAAATAATGTCAGCTATGTCTTTTATATATTTTCAGACATTCTGTATTATGATTTATTTATTTATACTGTTATATATTATTCTGCAGTAGTGCTGGTTCACACCAGTATATATATACTGGTGACTGTTTTGTGTTTCATTTTTACTGGGTAACCTGTGTCCCAGTTTCCCAGCTGCTTGCATATTCGGTTAAGTATATTTCTTTAAGAAGCGTTGTCTTATTTTTTTTTCACTATGTCTGACATGATACCCATTTAAAACACTGGCATTTAAAAAAAATGACGTGTAGTAAAAAGAAAAAGTTAAAAATAAATAAATCCTTACTCCGATCATACTCCTGGAACCCTGACACTTTCTCCCTCTCTCTCTCTAGCTCTCTCTTTTTCCTGTTTGCTACTCTGCTCTCTTTCATAGTTCTCTTTCTCTTTCTCTCTATCTTCTTTTCTTCTCTGCTTTACTGTGACCGCCACTGGATCTGCATCAAAAGTAAGAAATGAGTAATTAGGTTGAATATTAGTAATTAGGTTTAGTGTTATAATTACGGTCCGGATTATTGTAATACCAAACACATTAATTTG
>WWET01002499.1:0-16768 GCA_011038615.1 Limnodynastes dumerilii
TATTCATGTTAATATAGAGATCCATTCTTCATTCATGATATGTTTTTGGTTTGAAGTTATCGGCATGTGTGGATTTAAAGTTATACACGCACATAAGTGATTAATAGGCAGCCGCACAGCCATGGAAGAGGTCGGGGCTGAGAAGAGTTCAGGTCAGAATGAACCTGCCGCCTATGAATTGCCTTTGATCCCCGGTGGCGCTGCGGCGGTACTGGTTTTTGCGGCGGTTTTTCACAACTGTGATTCATACCCTACCCGGAGTGCGGACAGGCTGCTGCGGACCCGCAAGGACTTTAGTTCAACTCAGGTTAGTCAGCGTGAACTAGTGACATTTGTGCAACACGTCACTGGATCTGCCTATAAGGAGATGCTGTAAGGCCAGAGCTCTGTTGGTGGTGGGGAGCCAGAGAAACAGAGCTGCAGAGCGGAGACCAGAAGTAGCTGAAGAAAGTAGAGGAGCTGTCCGAAGAAGAAAAGGGCCAGAAGCAGCTGTCAACTGCAGAAGCCCAGCCAATTGTAGCCACATGCCAATCCAAGGTGCTGAGCCTGCACTAATAGGCAACAAATGGTGGGAAGCTCTGGTTAGGGAGATTACCCCTTAAGTGCAAAGCAAAGGTTCCGGGCTTGATAAGTGGCCCAGGTGTGGATAGCTCCCCCTAGGCAACAAACATCCTTAAGGGGCCCAGGAGTGACCCCCCTTTCTCCAGGCACATGCAGTACATAGTGACATAGGGCACAGGCTCTGCGTTAATAGTTAGGGTTGGGCACTAGGCCCTGGTTGTTAGAGTAGGTGCAGGCCAGGCAGATGATGGGGCAATAGGCCCTGGTTAAGTTAGGTGTCGGAAGGTCACGAGGAAGAAGAACGGAAGCAATACTCAGAGGTAAGTGGTCATTTGCAGGGGTGGAGGCTGAAGATAGAACGAGCCGTCTCCTATTCAGTCTCCCACCCTCCTGTTTTTGGCTTGCGGTTGTTATGACAAGCTCTCATATGTAACTTACAGATGGTGGGCCTGATTCAGAATTAAGAAGGTGCTTAAAATAAGAGAGGAAAGTCACTCCTGGGCTTAACCATGGTGATTGCAGGGGAGTCATATTTCATCTGTTGCAACCAGTATTAGAGTTGAGAGGTGATGTTTCCTATCCCAAGTCTAAATGACAGTGTGATAGTAAAGCTGGTTAGTATCTGTGTGCAGTTAGCAATTCAAAGATATATCCCTGCATGCAAAGAATACAATTTACTTGACTCCCCCTGCAATCAGCATGGTTTAGCCCAGGAGTGACATTCCTCTCTTATTTTAAGCACCTTCTTAATTCTGAATCAGGTTCGGTGTGATTTAGTGGCCATCAGTACTGTCTTAGACACCGGCTATTTATCTATAATGAGACCGAAGGCATCTCCAATGTACTTATCATTTCAATGCCGGCTTGTCTCTGCTGTTCAGGGGAATGAAGTGTGGGAGGAAGTATTAAACTCAATAGACATTTGCTCTATACCCACCTGGGCTGTTTGATAGTTGAACCAATTTGTATTATTCCAATACAAAAACCATACATAAGATATAAGATAATATAATCTCCATTCCCAACTAGTGAACATTTTCACCTCACTAATTTTTTGGATAATTCATTAACAACCAAACATAAGAAACCCTCCATAGAACTGTATCAAGGAAGTATATTTTTTTTTTGTTTTTGAGACTGATAGTTGTTGATGTCAGTACCCTATTGAGGAATGTTATAACCCTCTGTACTGTATGTTATTACATATAGCACTTTACTTTCCTATTGATGGAGTCATTTACCTATCACTGAGAGAGGTGTTGGATAACATGTATTAGCACTTTATATATGAATAAAGTTTTCTTTGATCATTACGGTCTGCAGCCATCTCTGTGTTGGATTGAAATTATACAAAATAATAATCATCTGATTATCATCAATACTATATATTATTTATGGAGAAATTAATACTAATTTCTTGGGGGACTATTTAGTGTTTTTTAATACACTTTTTTTCTTTTCCCTCTATATTTTTATATGTATTTTAATGGTTGACAAAAAAATCAGGTTTTATATTTATTTTTAGTAAGGGATAAAGTAGGAGAGTGCGCTGTATAAAAATGGACTCTGTTGTATTTGTCTTCTTCCTTTTTTGATTTTGAATTACTGTTAGTTCCCAGCAGCACCATCTGTACTGTGAACTATAAGGGAATTACCCCATGTGATTACATAAGTGTTTTTGTCACTTAATCCCTTATACCAGTGTGGGTTCTATCTATTAAATAGCTGGAGATAGAATCGTCTGGCCTATCGGAGTTTGTGTGACCCAGTCCTTCCATGGGTTTGGACGGAACCGGAAGGCATGCAAGAGGTTCCATTCCGTTTGCCAGTGAAATCAGTGAAAAGAAGTTGTCTGAGGCCTTGGCCAGTGATGACTGTAACCTCGCCCCTGGCGTAAATTTCCCCATTCTCTCCCGCAGATCATCGTCAGGTGTTGGTCCTACATTAATGCTGTTTTTCCTTGCAGATTGATCAGGCGTCATACCTGGAACCTGGAGTGGGATGACATGTCTACTTCGTCGCGGTTCTAGGAACCTTTGGGGTGGTGGCGTGTTTCTTTGGTTTACAGGCTGCCAAGACAGCTATCGTTGCATCTGTACAGTATGCCTCCAGTCATCCTTTTCTGTCCCTGTATGTCTACAGTCATCCTTTCCTGGGTCTGTATGTCTCCAATCATCCAATCATGTCCCAAAATGTCTCCAGTCATCCTGTCCCTGTATTCCTGTACATGTATGTGTCCAACCATTCGTTTCTGCCTCTTGTATGTGCCCAGCTGTCCACTCTCATAGGATCCCTGTTTAACCAATACTTTTTTGTGAATGATGCGGCATCTGTTATCTGGTGCCTCTGGCGTATATGTGATCTGCGTTCTATGTGACTGCAGCCTGGAGACATGGGGCCTGATCCAGAACAACGCCCGCCGTCGCTAGGACGGCAGGCGTAAGCGTAAGATCGGCTGTCGGGGTAAGTGAACGCCGATACACTGTGCTTTAGTAAGCACAGCGCATCGGCGTAGGTCTGGATCAGGCCCATGGTGACTTAAAGGGGTGCCCCTCATTAAGTCACCTTCTGAAGCGCTCTGTGCAAATGCACGGCACGCCCAATCCTAGAATCAGCTCTGCGTGTGTCCCTTTGTGTGTGTGGGGGCCCCGGGACGATCACCACAGTTGCCGTGTGGTTAATCCGGCCCTATTACTTCTGCAGTTAAGGAATATGTTATATAGTAACCCTGTGACTCTGAATAAACAGCTACTTTATTTTGCACATCTCACTTACCCAGTGTATCCTCTATGAGCAAGTATTGGCTGAAACCACCGAGCTTCCTACTCCTAACAACTCCCACCCGCGCCAATGGACCCGATCCGGATACCCAGAAACCAATGAGCGAAACACACTTATGACACCTTGGGCCAGATCCAGAGCTACGTTTCCATTACGTTTCCTAGCGTAGTGCATTTACTATACACTCCCCACGGTCGCACGTACTTTAGCTTTCCCAACCCTACCTTAACTTTTCAAAGCCGTAATGGCTGCACATACGTACGCTCCTAAGCACACCCATACTGTACGATTTAAATGCATCACTCCGCCTCCGAAGCGTAATTACGATTGTCATATGGCTGGCACGCACCTACGTACGTAGTTACGATGATGATGATATGTGACTGGCCCTTATGCTATGAGTTACATAGTGTAACATCTGCCGCGCGCAGTAAGTACTAATGGGCGCTTTTACGCTAGCAGCTACCGTAAATTCACTCACATACATAGTTCTGGATCTACCCCCTTGTGTTCAAGCTGTTCTACTTTAATATTTCTTCAAGCGAGAACAAACCTTGAACAAAGATGAAAAACAATAAAACGAACATAGACTTAAACTGTTATCCTACTAAACACTAATTTCAAATTCTGTTTGTGCAGTTTGAATAGATATAGAAAGATAATCAGCAGCAAATTAACCTGTGTTGTATGATTGTGTTGTGCATCATGATAGCAAAGTGGATTTTTAGTAGTAAGTCTAGTACGTCTAATGACGTCTATATATGTTATGTAAACCTAAGGTGATCATATTTGTGTTATCTAAGATGAAATGTGTATAACAGAAGTCACTACTTATGTATTTACACACACTGTTGGCTTGGAAAATCTCTAATGATAATTTATAGGCAGTAGTTGAGTCAGGTCTGGTGTGAAATGTGGACAGGTGAGTATTATGTTAGTATTTGTTTGTAACACCTGTAACACCTGTAAACACAATGTAATGCAGGCAGCTGGTAAAAAAAATTCAAAAATTTAATAATATATATGTAATATAAGTAATACTAACATAATACTCAACTGATGACATACTGACCTGTCGACAATTTAACATAAATGTCGGCAAGGGTTCTCCACTGGTGTTCCTGGTTCCTGAAAGAACAGTGGGGTCCATTTACTATATCGCTTTCAGGAGATAAAGACCATTTTACACCTGAAAACGGTCTTTATCTCTGAAAACGATGTGTGCACAATTTACAAAGCTATGATCGCCATGGAAACCATCTGCTTCTGCAGTTTGATCACATGGTCACATGCTCCTCAACTCCCCCTACAGGAATGACTGTAGAAGTGTGTCTTTTGACCTGTCCAGCTTAACAACAATTGAGATAGGGGGCTGATTCAGAGATGAACTTTCACCTTTTTTTAGGTGCAAGTCTACAGTTCGGCTATACCATTTTTCAAAGTATGGGGTGTTTATTAATTTAACAATTTTTGCATTAAGGGAAAATACATTACTTTTACACATAGAATAAAAATACTGCATAGCTTTATGTTTATTCTATAAAATAGAGTTGAGCTAAGAAATTTCACCTCCTAATTTTAATTCTGGTTTTACAATTGAAATCTGCCTCCCCTTGAAATTCAACATGCTCAGGGCTACACTCGCACCTAAAAAAAAAGGTGGAAGTACAGCTCTGAATCAGCCCCAGGGACTCCTGAATTCCTACTGAACATTAACAAGCATAAACAACAGCTAAAGCTAAGTAACAGTCATGTATTTTTCATAAATTCTTTATAAATGTAAACTTTAATTAAAACTTGTGTATGATCTCCTTTAACTATATCTATCCAAACAACCTGCAGGTTTCACCACCTCCAACCAGCTTTAGCCTGGGTACAAACTAAGTTTTTAGTGACGATCTAACATCTTCTCAAATCTCTAGTAACTGCTCAATGATGTCCCCACACACACTGTTCTCTAATTCCCTGTGGATCATTTTACAAACTGTTCAAATTACATTTTGCTGCAATGATATGCAGAAAAATTTATAGGATTTGTTGCAGTGAAGATCTTGTGTAAGTAAACATTAAAGTTTTTTCCAGACATTGGGACATCATTGATTGTGCAAAATTAGAAGTTTTCAAAACTCAAATTATGCAATACAGTTTCAGACAATTCTACAGCATGACGGGACAGTATACATTGGTAAGATGAGGGAGACATACGATGATTATTGTGCAATTGCCACAATTATTGTCTGATAATCCTCCAGTGTGTATCCTTGATCTGTGAAATACTGAGCAAACAATTTCAGTTCTCTGGATCTTCTCAGTGTTCATTTTCTACAGCTCACTTGAATTTGCAAATGTTTAAAAAGCTTTTAATGTTAATCACTATCAGCTATTTAAAAGCTCACCTTCTGTAAACTGAAAATGAAGTCATATGGACTGGTGAGTTTTATCAGACATTAGGCCTATGTAGTAAGTGGCCTTCATAGTCTATTACAGGTGATCATTAAAAGAAATAGACCTGTTCATATCCACTGATATTAGCGGTGTATGTAAGAGGCCAGTTATAGATCAGAGATGATTCTTCTTCTTTATTACTTGAAAAGTGATTCTCGTTCTTTCGAGCTGTAAGATGGAAAACATTACATTGTCAGATCTCACTATAGCTTTCCTTTGCAGCATGTTAACATATGTATCATTACTTGACCAGTTTACCTCCTACTCCATAGAAAAGGAATTTCAAGACACATAAGAACCACTTGGCCTTTTATGTAAGATCATTTTTTATATTGCACTACTGGATTATCCTTTACTATCTCTGAGGAAGAATATTCCATTTATCCACTACTCTTTTACTAAATTAAAGTTTCCTTACAAGTCTATCATGTTCTAATACATCTCTTTTCTTTAAAATATAGCCCATCCTGTATCTGATTAATCACCTTGATATATTTGAAAGTGTCTCTCATATCTCCTCCCTCCCTTCTCTGCTCCAAGCTAGTAGTGTTGTAAATAGCTTGCTAGATTTTGTGATATAGTCCATGCATCATTTTCGTCTGGAGATATGGCCTCCAGAATCCTATCCTAGGCAAGGCCTTCTCAATGCCCTAAACAATGACATTACTAATTCTGTCTTTCTGCTGTTAGGGAGACAAAGTTTAAGGGTGCGAAGTCTAACCAAGATCTTGGTATTTGGAGTCCATGATGAAGGAGACAGACTTGGCTGCAGGCTCTTAGCAGATCTCAGTTGAACACAGTTTTGCAAAGCAAATTATTGTTTTTAAATTTTTTTAAGAGCACAGATTGTATAAAATCAAATAGAATTTATGAGTCACAAGCATACACATACAAGCCATAGGAGACTGGAGAGCTAAGAGTCACCAGAAACACAATGCTGACATAACCTGGAAAAACAATAAGGGAAAGAAATACAAACAGGAAACAATAATAGTGCAGAATGCAATACAGGGGTGACAGAAAACATACAATGCAAAAGTATACAAATATCAGCAAAGATCAGGATTACACAGTAGAGTAAGAGAGAGGTAAGATGAATACTTAGGGGGAGGGTTAGGGTTAGGCTCTGGGGAAGGGAGGGTTAGGGCCATGGAAGGGGAGGGTTGGGGTTAGGGTTAGGCTGTGGGGAAGGGTAGGTTAGGGTTAGGCTGCGGGGAAAGAATGGTTAGGGTAATTGAAGGGGAGGGTTAGGGTAAGGATTAGGGAGAGGGTTGGGGATAAAGGGCTGTATGCAGACTCTTTAAGATATACGCAATCTACGTATGGAAAAGATACATAGATTATGTTATAATTTTACTGCGCATGCACGTTAAACTCCGGACGTATATGTTATACATCCGGGAGTCTGCATACAGCCCAGAATCCTTACTTACTTTTCGAAGCCCTGTGTTTGGTGCTCCATGGATCGATTTCTAGGCCTCTTTGAGGCAGGAGCCATCATTTTATCAGCCAGTTTAAAAACTGCCTGGGAGAGAACGTCCCTACCAAAATAGGCCAATACAAGCAGGATGTGGGACCATACAGAATAGCAGGTGCCACTAGCAAAATAATGACCAGCAACCTGATCAGTTAGAGACAGTCCTATATACTTGTTACTCAGGTGCTGGACAATGACCAGGAAGGAGGTTATTAGTCCAAACAGCAGCCCTTAGGGGCAGGATCATTTTTATGTATTTAGGAAAACATAAGGCTAATACTACCAATAGGGGTGGAACAGGATACTACAAGTCCAAGAGTGGCTTCCTAAAGTAGTAAAATTCACTTGAACAATAATCCAGAAAAATTATGATTAATTTGTACTGGTAAAAAGTAAAATACATATAAGACATGTTTAAGACACATAAAATGAGTTATCAAATAAATGACATTATACATTATCAAATAAAATCACATCCAGCTAGAGGGAAGTTAGACCTGGGTATGAGACGCCGACAGATATAGATGTAAAGCTTCAATATTTGTAATTTCTGTAGACCTTAGAAACAACGGACCTGATTCACACTTAAGAAGCTGCGGCTTCTTAAGTGCGCAAGAGTCCGAAATTCGCTACTGCGCATGCTTAGTAGGTAATTTACGCTATCTCCGTAGCCGATAGACCGCACGTAGCGTGTCCCGTAAAAAGAGGCAGCGTAATGCCCCCTCAGGACGTTATTAGCCAGAAGTGGGAGGGGGGAGTCATTTAGATTAGCTCGGGAGGGCGGGTGGGAGCCATACGGACATTGCACGGACAGACAAGGTAGCCATATGACCCTCGTAATTGCCATAAAGTACCTAAAAACGGGGGTCGGGTCGGGGGATGGACGAGTGAGGTAGGTACGCATCTGCACACACCTAACTTACTCTTAAGTGTGAATCAGGTCCATTGTTAGTCTTGAATAACATTCAAAAGAATTACCTTCATTGATGAAGAAATTGGCCATATACTGAGATATCCAGACTGCATTCACAGAGTGCGGATATGCAAGATCTCTGTTCCATTCAAAGCGGTTCACTTCTGGATGCCACTGTACACCATAGATCGGGTAATCTAGAGCTATAGAAACAGGAATAAGTCATTGTTTGTTTGTTGTAATTACAGTTGAACTGTAACATGTCCTTTAAAGCAGTGTTTTTCAATCTCAGTCCTCAGGGACCACTAACCGTGTGTGTGTTCCAGGTCTCTATGCTGGAGCACAGGTGTGTTCATTACTGGCTGACACATGAGGTACTATTTATATCACTCTTTGCAAGGAGACCTACAAAATATGAACTGTCAGTGGTCCCTGCAGACCAACATAGGGAAATACTGCTTTAAAACAGCTCTAACCACCTTCAGTTAATTGCATTCCTCTTCCAGGGTTTATTAAGTGCTGGCTATTGGGACCGGGGACTATCAAACCTGGGCCAAGAGGGACATTTACCACCCACAGGACATGTCAAGAGTCTAGAGCTCTAGATCTTCTGATAAGACCACAAGAAAGGGTCACAGCCCAATCAAAAGGTTCAGAACAGGGCTGACGACTCGAAGGGAAGAATACATTTTGGTATGGGGGCGGGGCTAGATGACGCAATTTGCGCTTGATAATGCAAATTTCCAGTAGCCAGATCTAACCTTAACCTTTCGTATTTAAGCATGCGGATATGGATATGGTGAGGGGGTGTGGGGAACTGTAACCTGAATACCCACCTGCCATCTCCACTGCACCGTTCTGTTTGAAAGTGGTGGAAATGTAATTGCTTTTATATCTGGGTGAATGTAAATGAGTTTTGATTGGTTAGCACGGGTGCGTGGACATGCGCAGAGCCCCAAAGGGGACACAATGCAAATAAAACCCCACAGAGGTGAAAACTTAGATGCTCCTGTGTGCAATGTATTTGGACATGTCGCTGCTTTGCGCTTAGCTGCTGTGTGCCCGTACACTAATTGGTGCCGTAATTGGTTGCCATCGTTGTGAGAGCTATTGGATTGCACACAGCCCATCCCTCTCATAAATGCATGTATGGCCATACGCTGTGTTCACATTTGTGTTTAGATTGAATCAGGTCCATTATTGCGGGATTGAGTTGCCGGCTCTATTTCGTAAAAATATTACAACCGCCAGCTGAATGGTGTCTAACACTTGCAAAACAGGTTTTTATTGCAATTTTTTATTATGGGAATAGGGCATTTCGCTTCAGCAGCCTGCAGGGACGGACACAGTGCTGCAGGACCATACAAAGTTAAACTTAGGCTGCAGGAAATGGAGGGTTAAAGTTAGGGTTAGGCTGCGGCAAATGGAGGGGTAAGGTTAGGTCTAGGCTACGGAAGATAGATAGTTAAGGTTAGGCTAATAGAAGGGGAAGGTTAGGGTTAGGCTGCGGAAGATGATGGGAGTAAGGTTAGGGTTAGGCTATGGAAGTTAGAGGGTTAAGGTAAGGCTAATAGAAGGGGAAGGTTAGGCTATGGAAGTTAGAGGGTTAAGGTAAGGCTAATAGAAGGGGAAGGTTAGAGTTAGGCTGTGGAAGATGATGGGAGTAAGGTTAGGGTTAGGCTATGGAAGTTAGAGAGTTTAGATAAGGATAATAGTAGGGGGAAGGTTAGGCTGCAAGAGATTGAGGGTTAAGGTTATACTAATAGAAGGGGAGGGTAATGGTGAGGATTAGGGTAATGTTTGGGGTTAGAGGAAAGTCTTACCTGTTAGAGTGGCACCATTCAGTTCTTTACCCATTGCTTCAGCCATTTTATTTTGCAGCAGTTGCAAAGTGACTGCTGTCGCTGCTCCACTGTCAAAAAACTATGTGTCTAAAATAGACACCTCGTGCAGGCAAACCACACCCCATAACTGCT
Organism: Limnodynastes dumerilii; assembly: GCA_011038615.1. NCBI lineage: Eukaryota > Metazoa > Chordata > Amphibia > Anura > Limnodynastidae > Limnodynastes > Limnodynastes dumerilii. Next base: position 10,154 of record WWET01002499.1, read on the forward strand.
AGGTCACCTAGTCATTGTGTTGGGCAATTCTTGTAGGAACGTTTAGGGACTAACCACCTCAGCACAGTCCACTACAGCTGGCTCTGATCAGGTCAACTCACCTTCTATGGTTGATACGAATTCCATACCCTTCTGATCTAGGTTTGTGGATAGGATTCTGTAAAATGTAGACAGCTCTTTGTTGGCTTTGAAGTCCTGATAAATAAAACAAATGAATTAATTGAAGGAAACACATAAGGAAATATCCATGGGACCTCTAGTTATGAAAACAGAAAGTGTAATGGGAATAGTGTAAGTATCTCCTCACCTCAGGCGTAATCCCATAATGATGGAAATTTGCAGTTATATTCTCTTGGGTGACTGCATGGAGTAACGCTGCCGGAGTGTGGCGGAACATTTTGCTGGAGGTGATGCCTGTACCCCAAGGATATAGAAGGTTTGTTACAAACAACATTAAAAGCCCCTGAGAATTGGATCAGTGACATTCATCTTGGGATAAAGACACTTTAGAGCTCTTGAATAGTGGCAACAAAGACAAAACAACTCATACAGTCTGCTATGGTGACTATGGGCTGGATCCAACCTTAAGTAAGTGCTTGGAATGAGTTACACCTGGGCTAAACCATGTTGATTACAGGGGAGTCATATTTCATCTGTTGCAAACAGTATTAGAGCTGAGAGGTGATGTTTCCTATCCCAAGTCTAAATAACAGTGTGATAGTAAAGCTGGTCAGTATCTGTGTGCAGTAAGCAATTCAAAGATATATCCCTGCATGCAAAGAATACAATTACCTTGACTCCCCCTGCAATTAACATGGTTTAGCCCAGGAGTAACTCATTTCAAGCACTTACTTAAGTCTGGATCCAGCACAATGGGAGTAGGGACATATTTAAATCTTGCAGTAAGGGCTTAGGAAAACCCTTACGTACGGTCCTTATTTATGGAACGGCCCATTTGCCGTGGCTCAAATATTACACTACTATGCTACATCTACATCATACAGGAGCATTATTTATATGGGGGACACAGGAGAAGAAGAGCATACATGGAATGGTCAGAAGTATATAGCATACTCCAGGCACAGAAGAGATGGGGATTGCTAGGGATTTCTAGAGAGAGAATGGTAGGTAGACAGGAGCAGGGATCCCTGTGGAGGAGGAGGAGAGGGGGTGGTCACGGCACTGGTCAATGTTAGTGGAGCGGGAGGCAGTATGTTCGCCAATGTAGAGTAGAGAACTAATCCACCAAGTTCACATTTTGTAAAATGTAGGTATTGCTCATGGCCCACGTGCTACTGACCAGTTCCATTTTAACTAATCCACCAAGTTCACATTTTGTAAAATGTAGGTATTGCTCATGGCCCACGTGCTACTGACCAGTTCCATTTTAAAGCTTTAGAGGAGGATGTGGTAAGCCATTTCCTGACCACAATGACTTTAGCAAGAAATATACATGTACAATGGTGAACCAAACGATTCCTCCAGCAACAGGCCGAAAAAACTATGTCTTAGGACAGGCATGGCCCAGCAGTGGCTCTCCAGGTGTTATGAAACTTTGAATCCCAGCATGCTTTGTCAGCTATGGGTATGCAGTAAAAGCTAAAGCATGCTGGGAGTCGTAGTTTCACAACACCTGGAGAGCCACAAGTTGACCAGGCTGTTATCCACTAGTGCTGTGCTCTGTCTTAGTGGGACTATGGGACTATAATTATGTATACATTATAACATTCCAGACTGCCTTTAAAGGGTTAGAACTAAGGGGCAAGGTCCCCATCATATGCCAGAAGGCAAGGGTAAATCAACATCAACAAGGAAAACACACACAATACCTTCCTAGTTTGGAGAGGAGGCGAGAAATGCATTATGTAAAGTGCATTGCTAGACCTCATGCTTGAGCACCCCTATATCTGCCTCCCATTGGGCTCAAAGAGAGTGAAAGGCATTAGCAAAGGCAGAGCAGCGCAGATGGTGATAGGCTGTGGAGATCCCCCCCCCATTGGAAAATAACCTGACACTAATGTTCTATAGGTTGATAGGGCTATGCAGGGCGGGGCCTCCTGTACAACTACACAGTTTAGTGTGATATTAAAATCTTTCAGACCACATTTACGCAATCTACGTAAGAAAAAGATACATAGAATACGTTAAAAAATTACTACGCAATCGTATACGTCCGGTACTCTGAATACGGGCCTTTGTCATTCTGGATACGGTCCAATGACTCAGCTCTGAAGTTTAACTTATATATAACTTGTAAAAGTTGGACACATATGTATATTGTAAAAGACTGTTTATGCTTTTATAGGGGCGTCATCCCCGGCTCTGTTGTGCTGCTTACCATCAGAGAGGATGAGTGGAAGGGTTATATTGTAGGCTGCTGTGTTACCCAGTAAATCCTTCCCAGACGTGAGGGCTGTGAGAAGCTGAAAACCCATACATGTTCCCCAGATAGGGAAATAGATCCCATCTCTGTTGGCCTGAAAACGGTTTAAAGAAATCAACCCCGTAAATAAAAGTAACCAATAAAATGATAAAAATGTATCAATACAGACTTCTAAATATAACCAGTTCTAAATAAGACCCACCTGGATAGCTAGTTTATAGAATTTTGCAGCTGTCCGGGAAAAATTGGAAGACAACAAACTAACAGCTCCTCCGGGAAACAGGATTCTGGGGAACAAACATACTCTTGTCAAGTAAAAAATGTCCCCCTTTAATGGAGGGATCCAAAAGTGGACTGAAAAGTGTCATTGCAGGGGACATATTTGAAAACAAGTGATGAGATATTGTCAGATCTGTAGTAAGAGTTACAATGTTGAAGGCTAAAGAACTCGAAGACCCAACACTCCGGGCAAAAAAAAACAACTTCATTTCAAACCTGTTTTCCTTCATGTCCAAAGTTCTGGATACTGCTAAATGTGGGGATGGAGGGAATGTGTAACTGTGATATAATAATCTGACAAATTATAAATTGATGAAAATGTTTAAATATTAAGAAAAGCCATAGAGAAGCGCAGTGTGACTGCAGATAAGAACCATCTCACCCATTTAGTCTTCTTGGCCCATGTAGTAAACCATGATTACTTCAGACCATATTTGATCATTAGTTGTGGGGAGGAATGTTGTTTTAATATTTATTTACTTAGCTTAAGATTTAGGATATCGTTTTATGTGTGGTTTATCAATGAACATTTCTGTGAAATAAGGTTTTCTTACCTTTCCTCCAAAGCTGTTATCCACTAGTGCTGTGCCTTCCTTTGAGGCAGTCACTCTCCTGTGCCTGGCTAAACCCTTTGATTTATTTAATTACAGTTTCTCTCATTTATCCAATATATCCCCTTACCCTTCTCTCCTCCAAGCTGTTTGGATTCCTGGGTATGTTGTACAACACATACCATACACCATACCTCCCGATTGCCCTTATTTCCAAAGGACCAGTGGTTGAAGTGGAAATTAAGAAGTGGTGTTATGACAATTTAGAGATAACAGAAGTAAATGGGGATTTATTGAATGTAATTAAATCAGTGTGATATACCTCCTATGGCCCCTCACTTTGAGCCCTGCACAGGACTGTCCCCATTTGTGGGCCAGCAAAAGGGGCAGAGTTTTTGAGAAAATGGAGGGATCTTTGATTAAATATGGCCATTTTTTGTAGGACTGGGTGGAGTTTGGCTGGAACCAGGGCGGTCCTTTTTTTGTCCTTATTTTGGGATGCTAAATGTTGGGAGCTTTGTATACACTAATGTAGTTCTTTTCACAGTCTCTAATGTATTTATGTCCTTATGATCTGAACCAAACACAGTATTGCTGGTGACACATATAGTGGCATTAATACTCTCTTTATGCCACTAACTCCTCTCCCTATGCAACCAGGCACCTGGCTTCACATTGCTTTGTTACACTGCTTAAATAACTTAGTATGTCATTTTGGATGTATCATTTCACTGTGGCCTATATCTTAGATGGTCATTTTACTACACAGATCTCACAACTCACCCATTGATGGAATGAAACAAATGGACGTACTCTTCATCAGATAAATGTAATCTGCAATGGTAAATGATACACAAGTCATGAAAGTAAATGATTGAATTGCTTCATATCAGTATTGTGGATGAGTCAGGGGCCTCGTAATAACTGTACTCCCCTGTTCCATAACAGCAGAGAAAGGAAGGAGCAGGAAAGTATTTCGGAATATTAACCAATCAGGATGCGGATTGCACTGTCCAAAAAGGGTATAATGGCAGTTTATTATAGCCAAATCTTTTATACATCTTTTATACCCTGCTCTGGATTCCAATTCTGTTTCGTAAAGGAAGCAGCGGCTTTGGCGTTAATGGGACATCACATGATACTGCGCAGACACCCGAGGAAAATCATTGTGACCATACTCACCGGATAGGAACAACTCTGCAGCCGGCTGACTCCAGAAATTTGACATATGAGTCTGCGATGTAGGTATTCCCATACTGGAGGAACACTTCATCAGAGACTTCCTGAGTTAGGATTCCTGAGACGAGTAAAGGAAAAGATGAAGTACATGTAACCATTTTAAAATAACAGTCTCTTTTAATTGCCATATAGTGATAGATAAAGACATGACTATAATGACCTAGGCTGATACCCCCACCCAACTCAGGGTGCTCAGATTTGTAATGTACCATGGGGGCCTGATTTTTATGTGCCAGATACAGACTTGCAACTTTTTCCCCAACTATCACGGGTTACGGTCAGCTGGCGATAGCATGATATAATAAAATGTTTTACTATAATCACATGTATGAAGACTGCAATGATAAGCTTGCTGATTGGCTCTTGTGGAGAACCAGACAAGTTCCTTGTAAGGTTTTTTAAGCAGTTGTCCATTAGCAGGAATCCACAATAGGTTACTGTATATAATAACATATAGTAAAAATAATAAACTTCAGCAAAGCACTTCCTCCTTTACTCTGATTGGGTGAATGGGCAGTGTCCCTCCATCCCCTTTCCACTTTAAGCTGATTGGCTGATGAGAATCGGGCACTGCCAGGTTTTTCCATTAAGGGCAGGATCTTATGCCAGCCTTATGGCTATGGTCAAATATGATTGGCAGAAGAAAATACATATGTTTACTCCTATTTTAAGGCTTTCCTCTTATTTTAAGACTATTTTAAGGTGCTCCCCAGGGCAACTATAGGCATTATTCCTCTATAACAGCCAAAATCAGTACACAGCAATCCGAATAAGATACAAATGAGTAGTGTGTTGATGCACATACATAAACAGCAGGCAGTTCAAACAACAAAATAATAAACTTAAAACATGGGCCTGTCTGACCACTATCTCACTCAGTTAGTAGCCCTGACTACTTGTGAGAGGGGTGTGGGTCCCTGTAGCGACGTGCCATATTTCGATAGGGCCGTTCACTCCCCAGCCAGTTCTAAACTGGGATATCGATTGCTAATGAGGCATAGCAATCGATCCGCACTCTGAAGTATCGTTGCGGGGACTCACAACATTGTGAGAGGAGCTTTAGTCCTCTACACTAACTTCACATGATTCACAAGCTCAGCAGCTTTTGCAGTTCTGTTGTCTCTCCAAAGGCCTCACACTATCCAACTTGCAGGCTAGAGAACCGGACTAGGGGGTAGATCCAGAACTAAGTACGCTAGCCGAAGACGTAAAAACGTTATTTTGCATGTACTGCGCATGTGTGTGTCATAACGCTGAACGAACGTACCAGACTACTATTAACAGCGTAACTACAGAAGATGGGGCGGTACAGCCATACGACACCGGTTATTACGCTCCGGAGGCGGGGTGCGGCATTTAAATCGTACAGAATGGGCGTGCTTAGTTACGTTACTACGTGCAGCCATTACGGCCTTTAGGAGTTACGCTTTGAAAAGTTAAGGTAGGGTTGGAAAGCGTAACACGGCTAAACTACGTACGGCCAAGGGGAGCGCATTGTAAAGACGCTACGCTAGGAAAACGTAGCTCTGGATCTGGCCCTAGGTCTGCTGGATGGAAATATTCACTTCTCTTCTCCTATCCACAACCCTAGGGACCCTAAATCTGAATTTTAATTAAGTCACACAATTGTTTTGGAAATCTTTTAAAAACCAACACACTTTCCCCTGGTATTTCATAGTCATAAGAGACCTCTTTCTCTATTTCCTCTTGTATGAAGCTGATGTCAGTGCTCATCTAATGGTATAAATGGATACAGTTTCTGGTAGAAAACAATGTACAGTCATGGCCCCAACTCTTGATGGGCTCCACTACAGTGCTCACAACCCTTTTTATGCTTGATTGTAGTACCAGAACAAACAAACACATGTAATGCCCCAGACAGCGTTCACGTTAACGCCTGTCTTGGCGCCTATGCCTGTATTATGCATGGGACTTTCATTACTCCCACTTTACTCTAATAGGACCGGATTCACACCTAAGAAGCAGTCTCTTCTTAGGTGCGTATATTTAGTAAAGGACCTGCTACGCAGGCTTAGTAGATTCTTTATGCAATCTACGTACCAGTTTGGTGCGTAGATTGCCTCCGGGTGGTCTTTAGCGACTGCACGGAGTATTTTAGGTAAAAAGAGGTGGCATAATGCTGCCTCCGGGAGGGTTTGGGTA
>WWET01002499.1:31046-45057 GCA_011038615.1 Limnodynastes dumerilii
TATATATATGCATGCTAAGGGTTACAAGCATGATGCACTTCTCATTTTTTTTTACTAAAAAAGCGACGGCTATTTTTCAAGGGAAGATCGCTGTGCTTTTCAGTAGAAAAGCACTATGATTTATACCTGGAAAAATTGATGGCTATGGACGGCGATTTTATATTTCGCCAGCCAAAAACGTCACTTAGTGAAGCCAGCAATTTTTTTCTAAAAAATCACTGGAAAATCATGGCGAAAAGCAACTTTAGTAAATGAGGCCCCTAGGGACAGATATACGCGTGAAAGGAAAAATGGATATGTTGCCCATAGTAACCAATCAGCTTCTAGCTCTTACTTTCCTATCATATACTAGAAAACGGTAGCTTGAATCCGATTGGTTGCTATGGCCAACATCTATACTTTTCCAGATTATTAAATCTGGCCCTTAGGCTTCAGACTAAGGAAGGAACTCCCTCCAATTATCTCCACTCCAAAATCACCATAAATATCCCAACAATCCCAGTTCAGGCTGCAAAGAAGTTGAAAACGAACGCAGACCGCCTGAAACGCGTCATCCAGCAGCAGCTTCCGTTACAGTCTACAGCCCTGTACGGCCTACGACAGAGGTGCTCTTGCTCCTATCAGGGACAGTGCGATGTGGTCCATGCGGTGGACTGGCAGCGCAGACCGGCACCAGGCTCGAGAGGCGCTCATCCCCCCAGCTCCCTGCTATGTATATATATATATATATGAATATAGGGTTTGATTCACACTTAAGAACAAGTTAGGTTCTTAAATATACGCAACTAGTAGCAAGGCAACTTCCTCGGCACATCCCCGGTTTTCAGGTTCTTAAGAGACTTACGAGTGCCATAGGGCTCCCTTAACTGTAGGCTCGCATTTGTGTGTAGGGCGTCTAATTACGAACGTGTCTGCATAACCGCGCCTCCTTTTGCTCATTTAAATTCCTCCCTCCCCCCAATCTTCGTATCTTCCGAGTTAATTATTTGCGGCAAGCCCCATCCTGCGTAAGTTACTACGAACCAAGCGACATTAGGTTCGTAGTGTTGAATCACATCCATTGCGTAGATTGCATATAAAAGTTACTTACCACAGATAGATTTTCTTTATTTTTTGAGGTAAACACTTACGCCCTTCAGTTTAAACAGCCCACTTCTGCTGTCCCTCTTTTTAAAAATTTAGACTTTTTAAAGTTTTAGTTTTCATGAGCACTTTACTAGAAAAAAACCCATACAAAAACATATTACAAAAACATTCTTTATTGATTACAGTGTAATTATTTTACAGTTTTAATAAAAGCCCTTCAAATAATCAAATCAACAGAAAACAATGCCAATGGAAACTGAATCAAAGCTACATTAGTATATGGACTAAAAAAATGAACATTATGTGGTGATACTTTAATATAATCTAATTGCAACCCTTCATAAGACCCTTCTATCTGACAAAAGTATGGAGTATTAGGGAACATTTCAATACTATAGGGCAGTCATAATGAACATTTGGACACTCCTGGTGTTGCAAAACTACAACTCCCAGCATTCTCCAACAGCATAAACATAGATTATAAATGGCCAAGCACTTGGGGCTAGATTTACTAAACTGTGAAAAAGCGGAGATGTTGCCCATAAGAACCAATGAGATTTTAGATCTCACATTCCTATTAAATACTAAAGAATGTTAGCTAGAATCTGATTGGTTGCTACAGGCAATATCTTCACTTTTCAAGGAAGTCACACTGCAGTAACTCACTAATCTCATAAACTGAAATTCTGAGACTGGTCTGTGACTTAGGATTCTGGGAGTTGTAGTACTGTAGCAGTCAATCTTATCAGTCTAAGTATTGCTTGTTAGGAATAAAACTTATATTCTTGAATATAATGTACCCAATTTATAAAACTGTACAAAAAGGCAGAAACCATAAAACAATCTCATTTAGATTTGATGGCTAAATTAGTACAATGCAAAAGCATTACCAAAGATATTATTTATCATTCTAAGTTATAAGTGGATAAATCATACAATATACAAAAGAAAACAGTGGTTTTATTAGATCATAGCTATAATTATGTAAGTAGTAATGAGAGATTTTAGTTATTCTTCAAATTCTAAGATATTACTGGCTAAATTGTCACTAAGCTGTGGCCAAATAGTCAATGATCATTGAAAACTGTTATAATGTGGTTTAATGAATGATATTATTTTTTACCAAACTGATAGTTTAAACATACAGTATACTATGATTGTTTGATAGTGGTTAATTACGGAATACCATATCTAGACAAATTACCTAATCACTACAGAATTGTCACCCTGCATTTTTAAAGAATATTGGTTCATTCCACAAAATAGATGCCTGTGTAGGTGACAGGCCCATTATAAAGGAAATTCTTTTTATAAAACGAATAAACATTGTTCTGTGCTTCAGGCTGGTCGTCCACTGCAAGCGAATTTAAAGGACTAACAATTGGAGGCGACTGGGTAGAATACTAAGCAGTTTTCAAGAGTTGTGTCAGTCATTTTGTAAAATGGATGCAGAGGAAATTCCCTATCTGACGAGACGTCTGAGGCAAACCCATACAATTAGATCATGTTGGGTTAAAGGGATTTATTAGGAGAATCAGCTGCATGGTGATTTGTTAATAATAATTTTATCTGTCCCTGTCCTCCGTAGAGTGGGACTGTGCCCATATGCAGAAATAACCCTTTTTATTATTGTCTAAGTAGCTTTATTTGCCTTCATACAGGCTACTAGAAGCTGCAAATCCAATTCCTGAGGGATCAGTCGCTAGTCTCCCTGTAGTTGCTTGCTCAAAGTCGCTTGTAGTGGATGCCTGCAAGAAAGGTTCTGTGCATTAGGATCAATCGCTCCTACACGCGCGAGTCGCTCAAAGTCGCTTGCAGTGGACGACCAGCCTGAATCATCAGACATGCCTTGGTCCATGTCTGATTGGCCTCTCTTGAAGGTGAAGGAAAGTTTAAAACAGCCTAATGAAAAAATAGAAAATGTAATGCACTGTTTCACCACCAGAGGGCATGTAAGCCCCAGACAGAAACCGTGTACATTTGTCCTTAGTTAAAACCTTTTTCTAAAAACAGGGAAAAGTCTGTTAAACATGGTGGGAAATTGCATGCATAGCACGCCAAACTGCTTGGAAAAGTTAAATAGGGCTTAGAAACCATTCAAGCTTTGTTTACTTACCAATTAACAGCTACCGGGTTCCTGCAGAGATCAGACAATGGAGCTGACGTCGCGCATTCAATGACCTACATAGAGTGTGAAATGATTGGTGATGTCAGCTCCATTGTCTGATCTCTGCAGAAAGCCAGCAGCTGCTAAATGGTAAACAAAGTTTTAGTGACTTACTAATGGGCTGCTATCCAGCTTCCCCACCACGCCACGAAATAAGTATTATGGGCCCAGCTGTATAACATTTTATTTTAATTCCACTCATCCAATGTCCCACAAAAAACAAGCTATAAAACCTTTCATTATGTACAGTGTAATTAAGTGTATTTAACAATGCTACATGTGCATAAAGTAAAGCTATATACTTGTGTGCATTCAGGTACTATTAAATGCGCTTTAATAATAATGAGCCGATGCAAATCTGAGAACGTCAGGCCACTTACGCACGCAAGGTGCGCCTTCCAGATGTTACGCTAGTGACCCCAGCGTAGCAAGAATCTATGGAACTTAGTTCTGTATGTGTCCATTTCCGAAGCAATGGGCTGTGCTTCCCCTCCAACCGCTAAAGTGGGCGGGGGGAAGCATGTTAATTGTACAGTGTAGGTGGGGGCTCCCACACTTGTGCGGATCAGCAGTCGTACAGACCGCTGATCCGCACGATTGCCTTAAGGCAGGCTTATGGCAGAGTAAGCTACCATAAAGCTCGCACAAGAGTGGGGAGTAACGCTCTCTGTCGGTCGGACAGACCCCCGCACATAAAGAAAGCATGCGTGGGTCTGGATTCAGCCCAATATTCTTGAATAATGCTCTTATAGAATGGACCATATGCTACAAATGGCAGTTTCTCTGCTGAACACAATGAAATGTTCTTTAATAAGTTCAATATTGTGTATGCTACCCATTATATTCCATGTTTAATTGGTTTAGACAGTACATTCATTGTGTCTCTTTATGAGTGACCTACTGTATATTTTACAGCCTATTTCTATATACAAATATTTATTGATTAATATGAAATAGTAAAAAATAAATATATGTTTCTGTTAGGCAATACTGTTACAATACACTTAATAACACTGTGCAATCTAGTTTAACCTTGTGCCACTGCTTCATTAAAAAGGTTGGAAATTATGTTAATCTATATGTAAAAGGATTAAAAAAAGGATTGGTATTCAATAAAACAGAACAGTGCCACCTAATGGTCAAGTTATTTAAATACAAGTGAGAGAGCTGGTGTAGTACCATCACATGATCGTTTCTGAACCAATAAATAATTCAAAAAAATGCAAGTGCAGCCCATCCAGTATGGTAAGTGCAGTCACTAATGTCTCCATGGGTTCACGCGTGTTTGGCCCCTGGTTGAGGAAGGGGTGAGGGGGAAGGAAAGGGGGCCTGCTGATACCTCAGTCTGGTTTTGCATACATTAAATTGAAACGAAGGTTTGAGAAATAGATCAGAAGATCATAAAAAAGAGAAATATATTCATAGCAATTACATTGGCCTTTAAAAAAAAATAAAAGTAAATAAACAGCCAGGTATTTTCAGAAACAAGAAAAAAATATCACAATCTAGACAAATTCAAACATACATTCTTCAAAAAGTGTCAGCTGTGATATACTTCAAGTATATTATTGCAGATAAAGAATTCCCATAGTTTGCTAAGGAGTGTTTAACAAGAAAATAATAGAATATGGATGGAACATTGAGCAACAAAAGAAAACCAAACAGCAGAAAGTTCAGATCATTATCATAACACTGCAAATAGGAGCATTATGCCCTTTGTATGTGTTTAAACAAAACTCAGCTTTTGTTTAAATAGAGTCACTAGTATCTGAAAAACTAGGCGATAAAAGAATTAGTGGTATGAAAGGGCATGGACTCAACATTGCGGTAAGCAAGGCGACTGTGTTAGCGGTGGAAATTAACATTATTGGGAACAGGTTTTGTTTGCATATTATAATACCTGCCATTACACAGCAATTCTATATTGAGAAATCGTTAAAGGTAGACATTATGGGCCGTACCCGAACTCCCCGTCACTTTCCTCTCCCATGTGGAGTTTTGGACACTTACATGTCCATAAACCACCCATAAGTGTCCTGTGCAGATCTGTGTGTCCTCCAGCTAATCTGCATGCCTAAAGCACCCCCTGTTGCGGGATTTAGGCTGACGTACAGTTCTTCTTGCCTACAGAACTCTGATAAAGCATAACATCTGGTAGGCACATACGCATGAATAACATTAGGGGTGACTTACACAAGTGGCTTGCGGTTACGGCCCTATGTACTGAAATAATTCATCTAAAAATCAGATTAAAATGTTCCCAGATTTAAATTGACAGCAATTTCAAGAGCAATTCAAAAGTGCAAGATTTTTATAAAATCATTCCGCAAATAAATACTTTTGTGTAATAGCTCTTATCAGGAATTCATCATTGCTCCAGCATTTATATGGTCTGTTTCACAGTCCTAGGAATTGATAACTTCCAGCTTTTGCTACTAAAAAGCTACACAGTGTGATTGGGGGATTCATTTAAAGGGGGATATTCAATTCACGCCAGACTGGAATCAATGTGAAGTGTGCGGAGTCCAGTCTATTAGGAAAATCAGCTTAGTCCAAATTGAGCATCTTACGTTTGAGCCTACCTCTGGTTTAGAATGAGATGCAATTCAATAGCCCCAAAAGAAAGCCAATTGCTTTCAGGATATTTTTTATATTGGCTTAGCCCATTAAATGGCTGACTTCACTGCGTAGGTAAAGTATACACTAACTAAACAAACAAATAAAAGAGAACAAAAACCCACCAGTGAAAGGCCTCGTTATTGGTGCCAGCCTGTCCTGCTGGGACCAATAATCTTAGCAGAAGAAAAGGGAGCTGTTCAGTGAGCGTCTCTTATACGATTATTGGCTGTTTGAAAAACCCATCCTACCATTGGATGATCGGGCCAATCATCACTCTAGTGTATGGCCAACTTAAGATGGTGTCAGTTATAAGGCAAGTAGTATATTTAGGTAATCACTACAAAAGCAGAATACGTGAAACATCCTATCTCTTTCTACATTCCTAAATCAACAAATGTTATGTTAAGTCCGTTTTCATTGTAATCCCAAACTGAAGTGCAATTAATGTTATTGGAAATGTGCCATTTATATTTATTCAAAATTATTAAAATCATCTTATAAAAACCTTAGACCAGGGTAATGATTTCCAGGGGCAACCTTGTGTTCTAATAGGACTGCATGAACAGTATAAGGTCCCTATAATCAGACCACTAACGAAGGTCTCGGATGCTTATTTTCTCATTTCATAACATGCTTAACAGGCTCATGTGTCGTTGCTTTGAAAACTTGGAAAAATCACACAGTGCATAATCGCTACAAATCAAGAGATATTAAGGTCTGCTCCATGCTTGAAGGCATTTCTTCTTGTCCCAAACTTCATAAAAGCTATGTCTCTCGGATACACAGATGTACCTAGTCAACATAAAAAAATAAAGTAAAAAATACGATGCCCAAATGATCCGGGTGCTGGGTGTTATACTGGTGGGGAAGGTGGAGGACGGGACGGTGTGATGTTAGGATTCATATATCTTTGGTGAGGAGGTGGCGGCCTGGAAAGATAACATAAGGAAATAGTTACATTGAAGAACAATTCTATATTACACTGCCTGATAAATAAATAATGTTATTATAATAATAATGACTATGGCTTAAATAAGTCACTGGTTTATAAAGAGACACAAAATATAAGATAATATTGCAAAAAGAAAAAACCCTCACACGGTGGAAGCTTTGGTGGTCAGGCTTTCTGGGCCGGATCCAGACCCAATAAAGCCAGGGAACATACACAAGCCGCACGCGCAAGTAACATTTGAGAATGTTCGTGCCAGATGTTATGCATCGGATCTCAATACGCGCAGTAGATCAGTACGTCAGGGCATTGCATGCATTACGTATGCCTGAATCCTGCAATGGGGGCGGGATTAGGCATGCAGAATAGCTGCATAGGGTGCCGTTTAGGAAATCCGTGAGGATAACCTAAGGTAGTTCTATGCACACGGAAGTATCCATAACTGCGCACAACAGAAAGGAGTGATGGGGACTTCACTCTCCTCTTCTGTGCGTAGTTCCAGATCCCTGCATGTACGTTTCATACGGCCCTTTGTCCTGCACAAGCATCATATCATCTATGCACGAGCATCATATCATCTATGCACAAACATCATATCATCTATGCACAAACATCATATCATCTACGCACAAACATCATATCATCTACGCACAAACATCATATCATCTATACACGAGCATCATATCATCTATGCACAAACATCATATCATCTATACACGAGCATCTTATCATCTACGCACAAGCCTCATATAATCTATGCACGAGCCTCATATCATCTATGCACGAGCCTCATATCATCTATGCACGAGCATCATATCATCTATGCATAAGCATCTGTTTAGAATCAAGCCACCTAAAGATCACAAACCGGATTCACAACCATGTTATTTTTAAGCTATTTTTAAGTGCTGCGCTAATGCGCACGCGTAGTAAAATATTTACTATGCGGTTGCATTAGCGCAGCACTTAAAAATAAGCACATAACTTAAATATAACTTAGTTGTGAATCTGGTCCCACATGTCGTCATCGCAAGACCTTTCTGGGAAGAGTTTGTAAAATTTCTAAAAAGGAAAATTAGGAGTGTTGCCATAGGTTATACTAGAAGTCTTGACCGGCCAGTATCCAAGTCTCAAGCTCAATATGGACATCAAACGTATTCCCTCTACCCCTACTATCTCTATTACCATTGGCGACTCCACCATCTCCTCCTCCACCCAAGCCCACTGCCTGGGCATCATCCTGGACTCCTCTATCTCCTTCACCCCCCACACCCGTGCCCTCTCATTGTCCTGCCACTTTCATCTCCGCAACCTTGCTTGCATCAGACCCTTCTTAACAGCAGACGCCACTAAAACGCTCATTCACTCTCGTTATCTCCCACCTGAACTACTGCAACATTCTCCTCTCTGGCCTCCCTCTGGTCCATCTCACACCCCTACAATCTATACTAAATGCTGCAGCCAGACTCATCTTCCTCTCTGAATGCACTGTCTCCACCTCCCCTCTCTGTCACTCTCTACACTGGCTTCCTGTCCCTTTCAGAATTCTCTTCAAGCTCCTCACCATAACCTACAAGACTCTGTCCTCCTCCACTGCTCCCTACCTCTCCTCCCTTATCACCATCCACACTCCCTCCCTCCCGTCCCCTCCGCTCTGCTGGTGACCGTCGCCTCAACTCCAACCTGATAACTACCTTTCACTCCCGCATCCAAGACTTCTCCCGGGTCGCCCCTCTTCATTGGTACAACCTACCACATCCTATCAGGCATTCCAGCACCCTCCAATTCTTTAAACGCTTCCTCAAAACCCACTTCTGTAGGTTAGCCTACCCTTCCTCCACCTAAGCTTACCTGCCCTCCCCATCTTCATCACTGTGTCTCCTGTTTATTTGCCCTCTCTCACATAGCATGTTAGCTCTCATGAGCAGGGTCCTCCTCCCTCCTGTCATCATCCCTCCACCTTGTCCTCATCACTTCCCACATTTTTTCTCTCTACTGTCTATCTCTATCCTTATTCACCTGCTTCTACACACATATCCAGCATCTTTATTTTCCTTACACATTGTTCTGTTTTTTTGTACTGTATTTTAATTTTGCTTTATACATGCATTCCTTATTCATGTTTTTATACCCTTTATTAATTATTGTATTGAATTGTATATATAACTATTTTCTTTGCTATTGCCTCTGTACGGCACTGTGGATACTGTGTGGCGCCTTATAAATAAACGGTAATAATAATAATAACAATAATAGAGGTGACACAGATCGCTTGCAAGTATCCTGTCCTCACAACCCCAAAAAACTAAACAAAACAGATTTTAGCCTTGGTTTGTGTAGTGTGGGCGCCACCTACTGGCAGAAACTCTGGTAAAAGTACATTATTATAGCTGAGGGACGTTTCTGGTTATAAATGGCTTAAGAAAATCGCGTGATAAAGTAGCACTTACCTAGACGGTGTATGCTGGGGCTGCTTCACCATATAGGTTGGCACAGTGGAATTATTCGGTTTATAAGACTGTAAAGGAAGAATAAACCAAAATTATCAAAACGCCTAAAAGTTAAAACTATGAGAGATTGAAGTTTAAACAGTGTCTGATATATACAGTCTATTACATATATTGGCCCTGATTCAGAGTTTGAAATATACACAGATACTGACCAGCTTTGCTATCACACTGTTATTTAGACTTGGGATAGGAAACATCACCTCTCAACTCTAATACTGTTTGCAACAGATGAAATATGACTCCCCTGCAATCAACATGGTTTTGCTCAGGAGAAACTTTCCTCTCCTATTTTAAGCTCCTTCTTAAGTCTGAATCAGGTCCTTATTTTCAAACTATGAATATGGGCCATTCTCTTTATATCACTTTATTTACATTTTTGTTGTAAAAATAAATGTTTTCATATATCACTGATGTTCTCTGTGGCTTTTTACAGGAACTTAAGACTCTAGAACTGAATTATAATTGATTAGTAAATTGTGATGTTGACAGCAGGTCACAGTTCACATAAGACCCCTTCTATAAATGGAGCACAGAATGGTGACACGATAGCTATCTAGATGACAGTTTAGATCTAAATGTAACGCTATAGTCTTTATACCCTGATACTCACAGTTTCATGAGTGGATGTGTAATGGTTGGGTGGCACAGGTGGAACATTTCTGGGTGGGGCATTAGCTACCAGGCCACGAACTGGTGGAGCATTTTGAGGATTTCTTGATGTGGCTGAAGTTGGGGGAACTCTGGCTGGTTGCCCATGTGGTGCATTCCGCGTTGGACTAGTTGCTGGGTCATCCCAGCCTGGAGAAGTACTTGGCATGTTCTTTGGAGGGTTCCTTGATGGACCTCTAGATGGATCAGCACTAGCAGGTGTATTCTTGGGAGGTTGTCTCCCATCTTGTCTTGTCCTGTCAACTCTGCAATAAGTGTAAATTTAGAAGTGGTCACAGAAAGCCATTGGCATCACTAGTAGGGCATTAACGAAACACAGGTTCAAAACGGAAGTCAAATTTGCCCACATACTGTACATCCTTTTAGACTAAAACCAAAGCAGGCCACAGTTTCTAAGAGCCTCATTTACAAAAAACGATTTGAGGCAGGGATTTCAAATCGTTCAATCTCGCGGCGATTTAGCTGCAATTTTTTTTCTGAAATCGCGGGATTCACTAAGAATCGATTTAGCCGTGATTTAAATCAAATCACACGAGTTTCATTCATTTGAAAAGTGCTAAATCGCGGTGATTTTCAATAGAAAATCACCACGATTAGCCCTTTAACAAATCGCGGCAGATAGAAAAAATTCTAAGTGCTGCATGCCTGAAAGCCTTAGCCATGCTGTACTGATAGAACTACAAGGGTCAGGATTGATGAGCCTTGTAATAATATCAGTGGCTGCATGGTTAGGTTTCTAACCATGCGTGGGTGCGTGTAGCGTGTGGAAAAAAAAGTTACATTAAACATACATTGAAGATTTACACAAAGTATGCATGTAAACAAGAATTATTCCCTAACTAACAATGTTCCCTACTGTGTGCACTTACCTCCGGTGGTCATCTCTCCTAATCTAATCCTAATGTATGCAGTGTATCGTGTGTAAAAGAATACAATCTTTGGGCAGTCACAGTTTGCAGACATCTCTCAGAGGAAGCGCTTCTGGCTGTGAAGAATGTTCATCTGTTGATTGAAGTGTTCAGCTTCAGTGGAGTCTCTGCTGCAGATGTCCGGGTCTCTTCTGATGTTGCCACGACGATGGTAAGCATCTACTGGGCATCCTGGCTGCTGCTTATGACAATGAGGTCGCTAGGGGGCAGTGTTTTTATAGTAGAGGTGACGTCAGTTACATTGGTCCTCTACTGTTTTTGACGTCATCTCTACTATAAAAACACTGCCCACGTTCACGATGATAACAGATCCAAATACAAGCAAGTTAGGATCCAAGAAGGAAACTATGCACGGTATGATATGGTAGCTCTATGGCACTCTTAAAAAGGGGGGGGGGCGGATTCGGGGCAGGACGAGTAAGTTAGGTGCGGATCTGTCCGTAACTAACTCCCTCTTAACTGTGAATCAGGCCTGCTGTAACGGCAGTAACTAGGAGCAATTACAGTATTCACAGTTCTGACACTAGACCTCCATACAGTGCTATTTACACACGATACACTGCACACATTACACTTAGATTAGGAGAGATGACCACCGGAGGTAAGTGCACACAGTAGGGAACATTGTTAGTTAGGGAATAATTCTTGTTTACATGTATACTTTGTGTAAATCTTTAATGTAACTATTTTTTCACACACTACATGCACCCACGCATGCAGCACTCACATTTTACACACACAAAAACACGTCAACTCTATTGACGTGTTTTGCTTGTCCAGGACGGCACATCAGCCGCAAATCGCACTTCTCTGGCTGCAATTTTTTTTGGGGTGATTTTAAATACTAAAGGCGATATCTTCAAATTGCCTTTAGTGAATACTGCGATTTTTTTCCCCCTATTTTTTCAATGGCAAACATCTGGACGATTTCTGAATCGCGATGTCCAGCGATGTTTGCCATTGCGATTTTTTTTCACACTTAAATTTGTGGCGATTTCAATCAAATGAAGGCCCTTAAAGTACTATGATCAGATAGCCAACATTCACAATAAAACGTGAAACACAAAACATTCTTATCTATAAACCCCTTAGGCAAATAAAAGTTGAACCCTCATATGATGTACTATGCTCCATGGTTGTACTTGAACTTCCTTTACACATTTCCACTTCTGAAACACTCTCCCTTCTTCCTGCCCTTAGGTTGGCGTCCTATGTATGGGATATTGCCTCTTGTCTTGGGTTTGGGGACATGCTTAGTGAATATAGGAGCAGAGTAGTCACCAACACCCCAATTATAAGACTTCTCCATATGTCACTTACTCATGGGCCTGGGACCTCTTCTTCCTGAAGAATCTCCTTTTCAGTTCATTTCTTCGGAAAAATACAAAAGCTCCAATAGCCAAGAGTGGTACAACCAGTAGAAAGAACACCAGCAAGCCATCCCTGAGAGAAGTGTCTTTATCTGTAATGCCCAGAAAAAAGTCAGTAACCATGAACCAGACAGACGGCTACCATATCTTAGGTTTAGCTACTCTTGCATTTGTTTGTATGGATCACAGCACCTGAATTCTGTAGGCAGCCAATCATCAAATGGTAGCCAAGACCCTTCTGATGTTATGCAAAGCATGGCCTTAATTCAAGAATGTTAAGCGTTTTTATGTACTGATATTGGATTTCCAGCAAATAGAGGAAATTAAACAATGCATATGGTTATGAGATGAGACTCCACTGGAAGTCAGTATTCTAAAACAGGATCAAAGACGTGCTACAATATTTAGGCAAAGTTTGATACCAAAATGCTCCTCAATAAGCACAGGATCACAGACAAACAAGCAGTTTAATAACAGAAAAGAGGTCAGGAGGGCGCTATGAAGTGCATAAAATACAATGTGAAAAACCAGTACAATGAGTACAATGAATAAAAACATATACAGTGCATCCGGAAACTATTCACATGTGATTTCTTGGTTTTTGATTTTTTATAAATTTGCAAAGATCTACCAAAAACATTTTCACGTTGTCATTATGGGGTATTGTGTGTAGAATTTTGAGGGGAAAAAATTAATTTATTCCATTTTGGAATAAGGCTGTAACATAACAAAATGTGGAAAAAGTGCAGCGCTGTGAATACTTTCCGGATGCACTGTATATCTGGTATTAAAAGCACAACAAGTGAAAGTAACAACAAAGCAATAAAAACATAATAATAATGCGAATTAAGAACATGTACCAAAAGTAAGACCCCTTAATAACACTGGTAATCACATATAAGCTCTCATTTCATGGGTAGAAAATCAAGCAGTATAGTCACATGTGTAAAACCTAGCTATTCCCTCTACAACTATGTGTAGCTATGGAAATATATCTAGGATATAGGTATAGGGCCTGATCCGACTTTAGTGCGCTTTCCGTATGCACAGGGGCAGAGTCAATTAAGAGGTCTATAGGGTACGAGATAAAATCTGTTCCGTTCCGGAGGAACATCGCGCTTAGTTGTATTCCTCCCAAGGAATGTAATGTGTAGAATGTTGTGGCACTTGGTAATATTGATCAGTAGGTCAATGATGTGAATATTATACAGAAAATAGTATGTATACCGTTATACAGTGACATGATCATACCACATTATACAGTGACATGATCATACCACATTATACAGTAACATGATCGTAGCGTTATACAGTAACATGACCGTACCGTTATACAGTAACATGATCGTACCGTCATACAGTAACATGACCATACCGTTATACAGTAACATGATCATACCGTTACACAGCAACATGACTATACCGTTATACAGTAACATGACCATACCGTTATACAGTAACATGACCATACCGTTATACAGTGACATGATCATACCACATTATACAGCGACATGATCATACCACATTATACAGTAACATGACCATACCGTTATACAGTAACATGATCATTACGTTATACAGTAACATGACCATACCGTTATACAGCGACATGACCATACCGTTATACAGCGACATGACCATACCGTTATACAGTGACATGATCATACCGTTATACAGTGACATGATCATACCGTTATACAGTAACATGATCA
>WWET01002499.1:45275-71510 GCA_011038615.1 Limnodynastes dumerilii
CGTTATACAGTAACATGACCATACCTATACAGAGACATGATCACACCACATTATACAGTGACATGATCATACCGTTATACAGTGACATGATCATACTGTTATACAGTAACATGATAATACCGTTATACAGTAACATGACCATACCGTTATACGTAGGACCACTGTCAATGCTTCCACCAAAACCCGACAGCTTACAGTCGGGGTAGGCCCAGCCTTCATTGCAATGGCAGTTTTTATTGCTGTTACACACCTACAAAAGAAACAAAATACAACATGTACTAACCAATTATATATATATATACATAGTCTCAAATGAAAGGCATGCAAACAAATTGCATATCGATCTATCAATCTGTCTTCCGCATATATCTATCTGTCTTCCGCATATATCTATCTGCCTTCCGCATATATCTATCTGCCTTCCGCATATATCTATCTGCCTTCCGCAAATATCTATCTGCCTTCCGCATATATCTATCTGCCTTCCGCATGTATCTATCTGCCTTCCGCATATATCTATCTGCCTTCCGCATATCTATCTGCCTACCACATATCTATCTGCCTACCGCATATCTATCTATCTATCGCTTATCTATCACTTATCTATCTATCGCATATCTATCTATCTCTCTACATTTATGTGGCAGCTGGACAGCTAAACTGAAATTGTGGTTAATTCTGATCAACATAGAGATGGTGTTTAGACGCCATAATATCTTAGTATGCAGATATTAATAACATATTTAGAAAAGGCCCCATGGGGAAAGCAGCATACACAAACGTGTTTGGAAGACAGAAAGATCCTGATCATTCAGTCAGTACACAATGTGGAAGAGTGAAGTACAATGTTTCAAAAGCTGCAGACAGGAGATTGAAAAGTCATTGGACTGGATTCAGAGCGTGAAACTAAGAGGAAATTAGGTGGAAAGTTACACCTGGGTAAAACCATGTTAGATTGCAGGGGAAGTCAAATTCCTTTTATCCTAGACGTGGCTGCCAGTCTGGCTGTCCCTATTTCCATATGATACATCCACCAGCTGACTGGCGACTGTATCATGTTCAAGATGGTCGTCAATGAGAAAATTGCTATTGGGAACGGGTACTTATTTAGACCTGTTCCTAATAGTGAAACTATGGCAGCCTGAGGTTGGAGTTAGGGCTTAGGCCGCGGCAGCGGGTCTGAGGTTAAGGTTTAAGAAGAGACGGTTGAGGTTAGGGCTTAAGAGGAAGGTTAGGATTAGGCTGCAGGACATTTAGGGGTAGGGCTGAAAAGGGGAAAGGTTAGCTTTAGGGTTGGAGAAGATTAGGTTCAGGCTTCAGGAAACCGAGGGTTAGGGTTAGGCGGAAAGACTTACCAATCGAAATACAAGTCCTCTTGGCTCCAGGAACCACAGAAGCACTAAAATCGAGGATGGAGATTGCCAGCAAACGCCATTCAACTGCCATATGATGGTCATTCGGAAAAGAGACCATTGCACTGGCAAACCACTCCCAGGCGAATACTCTGCTTTTGCTTATTGCACTCAGATACTGACCAGCTTTACTTAAACTGTGATTGAGACCAGAGCCGGCCCCAGGCCTAGGCGACATAGGCAAGTCGCCTAGGGTGGCATTTGGTCAGGGGGGGCAGCTCATACAGGAGGTTCCTGTGTGAGCTGCAGTGTCCATTACATAGAGCTAGAGATCAGAGTATTAATTTCAGCTGCTCTATGTATGTATACAGGAAGTTCCTGTATGAGGGGAGGGGAGGGGAGGGGAGGAGAGAAGGAGAGGCCGCGGAGGAAGACTCAGTGAAAGTAAGTAAACATAATGGGGGTGGCTATACATGATGGGGATACTAAGGGGCTGGATATACATGATGGGGATACTAAGGGGCTGGATACACATGATGTGGATTCTAAGGGGCTGGAGCAACATGATGGGGTAAGGGGCTGGATACACATGATGGGGATACTAAGGGGCTGGATACACATGATGGGCATATTAAGGGGAAGAAACAATGGGTGGATACAAGAGGGGGCAGAAACAATGGATGGACACAAAGGGGGCAGAAAAAATGGATAGACATAAGGAGGTGGCAGAAATGCTACATGGGCACACAAAGAGGGGGCAGAAAGGCTGCATGGGAACACAAAGAGGGGGCAGAAACAATGGATGGACATAAAAAGGGGGCAGAAACAATAGATGGGGGCTGAAATGCTGGTTGGGCACACAAGAAGGTGGCAGAAACAATGGATGGACACGGAGGGGACACAAAGACTGGATAGTCACACAAAAAAGGGGCAGAATTAATGGAAGGACACAAACAGGGGGCAGAAAAACTGTATGAACACAGAAAGCACAAAAACAAACCTTTAATTAAGGCGGAAAAACCTGCAAAAAAATAAATAAAACGAAGTCTCTCTGTTGGGTTTTGGGCACTACGATGTTCTCTGTATTGGATTGTGGTCACTAGAAATCTCTTTTATTGTATTGAGAAGTCAGTAGATATAGTATTAGATCGGGCAAAAACTGGCTGCTGACTAAATGAACCCTAATGTATATATGTGTTAGGGACCTTAGTATGTAGCTCCTATAGGGGCAGGGACTGATGTGAATGTCTAAATGGAAAGTGCTGCGGACAATTTGTTGCACTATATATAACTAAGTGTTAAGAATAAAAATTTGACCTTTTTTTACATTATTGTGGAAAAGTGAAGTTAAGGATTTTCTGCTAGGGGGCACCAGTCAAAATCTTGCCTAGGGCACCAGATTGGCTAGGGTCGGCCCTGATTGAGACTAGGAAACATCACCCCCAACTCTAATACTGTTGCACCAGATGAATGGTAACATGCCCAGCTGTAACGTTCTACCTTCTCTAGACCTGGTCCAATGACTCTGTTGTGGAAGTTAAAATGTCATACTTACCCCGTTACCTCCGCATTTCTTCTGTGTGTCACAGTCATAACCCAGCACGGATACATCCAGGCACTGATAATTCCTACACACCTAGAAAAGGAAAACTCATGTTATCACTCCTCAGTATCCACTATGTGGCATTAGGTCCATGGTCAGATGGTGTGCTTCTTACTTTGCCTGTTTCACACATGGTGCCCTCATTGACCATGGCAGGATCTGGGACATCGGTGCCAAGCTGGAAATCCACACCCCAGCACACAGTGCCCTGGATTGTAGACTTAATGATTGAAGGCTCAATGCCAAAAATTGGTGTGGATTCCACATTCTCACACTGTAACTTCCCACACATCGCGTTTCTGAGAGAGAGATAACAAAACGCACCAAGGGTTAACATGGGTGGTGCCATCTTCACCAATCAGCTTTGAGTTTACACATCATGATTAAAACCACCTGATCATTTTAACCAATTCATTTTTTTATCAGCTGGTAGCATGCACTTTCAATGACAGTGAGACAGGTCCACTCACCATGTGTACTTAATATGCATTGTGGGTGGTATCCAGAATGCAGATGATACAATAAGAGCTCGGTCAAGCCTTCATGTACAATCTTCCATTCTGTACAAGGCCCTTCAACATCAGAAAACTTGAGGTATGGTGCATGGGGCGAGTACTCCTGCAGGGTGCGTGTATTTGTGAGTGTGCAGGGTGTGTGTGTAGGATCGCAGATTCCGTACGTTAGCCTCCATTAAGAAGTCTAATGTACAGAATCTGCTCTTAGGTCTGGAATCGGTCCAGAGTCTGAGGCATCACCTCTAGGGGATTTTCCACATCATTATGACATCCATTACATAACTCACTGCTGCAGCTTGAAACGTCCATACCTCTAATTGCTCCATGTTGGCTTGTTCTGTGCCTGGCCCAGCAAAGCTCCTTCTACTCTCCCAAATCATATTTTTTTTGCATTATTCAAACATTCCCATTGGATCTCCCTCAACAGAGTTTTATTCCCGGAATCATGCTTTCTACTTGTGCCAGTTTCTCACTGTATTTCTTTTTGTATATTTTGATATTCAATTGTATGCTTTTACAGAATATAAAGGGTCACAGAGTTAATGAAGTTTCCCTTTAATGTAGTTTAATAAAATGTCATGACAATTATTACATATAATAATGAATTACATTGGAAAAGATGATCGCTGCTAAGGTACTTTATTTAGAAATGTGACTGTGATTATGGAGGTCTAGGACAGACCCTGACACTTACCTGGCATCACACGACTTGTACAGGTTACCTTGGAATCCACAGTTCCCAAACCTGTCACCTTTGGAGTTCACCTCTCGGAAACAAATAGGAGCAGCTGCCTTCGCCTCTACAACAGGTAAACAAATAAGGCTGGATAGTAACTGACTCCTAAAAATCATGTAATACAAAATAAAAAAGGTGTTGTCTGGCACTTCTAATAAATGACTGATTAGGCATTACACTGCTTAGGGGGAGCTGGAATGGGGTAGATGGGCACATCACCCAGGTGCACTTGTACCTTCCAGGATCTGTGGTTTGAGATCTGAAAGATAAAGCACTGTACACTGGAACTTCATCTCAGTAATAAAACAAGGAAAGGTTCTTACTCATTCCAAAAATTCCCTGGCACTGGGCATCATAGTATTGGCAAATGCCATTGTAGCAGTAGGACTCGTTTCCTTGGCATGGGCTCCCATTCTGAATGAATACGTCAGGTTGGCAGACGGGAGAAGAGCCATTGCAGTATTCAGGGAGATCGCATTGGTTGGCTACAGCGCGACACACGGTACCACCAGGGGAGTACTGCAGAGAGGAGCAAACATGCAATAAGAGAAGAGAAAAAGAACGCTAGGCGTGATAACAAAGGATTTACAATAATATAAGAACACTAGGCGTGATAACAAAGGATCTACAATAATAAAAGAACACTAGGCGTGATAACAAAGGATCTACAATAATATAAGAACACTAGGCGTGATAACAAAGGATCTACAATAATATAAGAACACTAGGAGTGCTAACAAAGGATCTACAATAATATAAGAACACTAGGAGTGCTAACAAAGGATCTACAATAATATAAGAACACTAGGAGTGCTAACAAAGGATCTACAATAATATAAGAACACTAGGAGTGCTAACAAAGGATCTACAATAATATAAGAACACTAGGCGTGATAACAAAGGATCTACAATAATATAAGAACACTAGGAGTGCTAACAAAGGATCTACAATAATATAAGAACACTAGGAGTGCTAACAAAGGATCTACAATAATATAAGAACACTAGGAGTGCTAACAAAGGATCTACAATAATATAAGAACACTAGGAGTGCTAACAAAGGATCTACAATAATATAAGAACACTAGGAGTGCTAACAAAGGATCTACAATAATATAAGAACACTAGGAGTGCTAACAAAGGATCTACAATAATATAAGAACACTAGGCGTGATAACAAAGGATCTACAATAATATAAGAACACTAGGAGTGCTAACAAAGGATCTACAATAATATAAGAACACTAGGAGTGCTAACAAAGGATCTACAATAATATAAGAACACTAGGAGTGCTAACAAAGGATCTACAATAATATAAGAACACTAGGAGTGCTAACAAAGGATCTACAATAATATAAGAACACTAGGAGTGCTAACAAAGGATCTACAATAATATAAGAACACTAGGAGTGCTAACAAAGGATCTACAATAATATAAGAACACTAGGCGTGATAACAAAGGATCTACAATAATATAAGAACACTAGGAGTGCTAACAAAGGATCTACAATAATATAAGAACACTAGGAGTGCTAACAAAGGATCTACAATAATATAAGAACACTAGGAGTGCTAACAAAGGATCTACAATAATATAAGAACACTAGGAGTGCTAACAAAGGATCTACAATAATATAAGAACACTAGGAGTGCTAACAAAGGATCTACAATAATATAAGAACACTAGGAGTGCTAACAAAGGATCTACAATAATATAAGAACACTAGGCGTGATAACAAAGGATCTACAATAATATAAGAACACTAGGAGTGCTAACAAAGGATCTACAATAATATAAGAACACTAGGAGTGCTAACAAAGGATCTACAATAATATAAGAACACTAGGAGTGCTAACAAAGGATCTACAATAATATAAGAACACTAGGAGTGCTAACAAAGGATCTACAATAATATAAGAACACTAGGAGTGCTAACAAAGGATCTACAATAATATAAGAACACTAGGAGTGCTAACAAAGGATCTACAATAATATAAGAACACTAGGCGTGATAACAAAGGATCTACAATAATATAAGAACACTAGGAGTGCTAACAAAGGATCTACAATAATATAAGAACACTAGGAGTGCTAACAAAGGATCTACAATAATATAAGAACACTAGGAGTGCTAACAAAGGATCTACAATAATATAAGAACACTAGGAGTGCTAACAAAGGATCTACAATAATATAAGAACACTAGGAGTGCTAACAAAGGATCTACAATAATATAAGAACACTAGGAGTGCTAACAAAGGATCTACAATAATATAAGAACACTAGGCGTGATAACAAAGGATCTACAATAATATAAGAACACTAGGAGTGCTAACAAAGGATCTACAATAATATAAGAACACTAGGAGTGCTAACAAAGGATCTACAATAATATAAGAACACTAGGAGTGCTAACAAAGGATCTACAATAATATAAGAACACTAGGAGTGCTAACAAAGGATCTACAATAATATAAGAACACTAGGAGTGCTAACAAAGGATCTACAATAATATAAGAACACTAGGAGTGCTAACAAAGGATCTACAATAATATAAGAACACTAGGCGTGATAACAAAGGATCTACAATAATATAAGAACACTAGGAGTGCTAACAAAGGATCTACAATAATATAAGAACACTAGGAGTGCTAACAAAGGATCTACAATAATATAAGAACACTAGGAGTGCTAACAAAGGATCTACAATAATATAAGAACACTAGGAGTGCTAACAAAGGATCTACAATAATATAAGAACACTAGGAGTGCTAACAAAGGATCTACAATAATATAAGAACACTAGGAGTGCTAACAAAGGATCTACAATAATATAAGAACACTAGGCGTGATAACAAAGGATCTACAATAATATAAGAACACTAGGCGTGCTAACAAAGGATCTACAATAATATAAGAACACTAGGCGTGATAACAAAGGATTTACAATAATATAAGACTAGGCGTGCTAAAAAAGGATCTACAATAATATAAGAACACTAGGCGTGCTAACAGAGGATCTACAATAATATAAGAACACTAGGCGTGATAAAGGATCTACAATAATATAAGAACACTAGGCGTGCTAACAGAGGATCTACAATAATATAAGAACACTAGGTGTGATAACAAAGGATCTACAATAATATAAGAAAACAAGGCAAAATAACAGAAAGGAAAGATATCAATATAATAACACTAGGCGTAATAACTGAAAGTAATTCATATAAGAACACTAGTCATAATAATAATATAACACTAGAAACACAGAAATTAAACCATTACTCTCTTATATTATACCACTCGGCTTTTTTTTTTTTTACAATGTTGTGATAATAAAGGGGACAATTTTCTTTGACATCGTTTACATTTGTTCAATATATACTATAGAATACATATACTATAGAATACCCTCCCTTAGTAATTAGTGGAAGGTAAGTAATGACCTCATCCACTGATATAACCAACAATACAGTAACTACATCCATCATTATGGGAGTCTGCCCTGTGCAATTAACTGATTAAGCTCAATGTAAACCGTTGCCTATACACAGAAGTATTGGCATACAAACAAAGCACATAAGAGTGTATAAAACCGACCCGGCACTTCTGGCAGCAGGAGCCATAGGCGCACTGAGCCCCTGAACGTAGCTTGCAGGTCCCAGGCTGGCAGCATGGATCCGATTCACATTCCTGGACAAGAAATGATAGTGAGAAAATCTATCATTAGGAAGCAACAAAATGACTGATTCAAAGCAACAAAGCCAATATAACATACCAGTAATTAAATAGGTTTAGTAATAAGCAGCAATCCATTTTTCTTTCAGTACACATTAATAAAAGCAACAATCTGATTGGTTCACACAAGACTAAGGACCGGATTCAGAGTTCCTAACGTCACCTGACATCTGCTCGCTGCTAGCAGGACCCGGGTGGTTTTCCCTTCTACCTAAACTCCGTAAGGTGGGAGGGGGAGCATTTCATATTTTAAAGTAGGAGTGGACAGTCGTACGGACTGCTGATCCACACAGGAGACTTAAGGTAGGGCTATGGCAGCGTGAGAGGGGAGTGTCGGGGAACACACTGACAGCTTCCATACACACAGAGGTCTGAATCTGGTGCCAAGTCTGTAATCGTGTTGCTATTGGCAACATAATAGTATTCAGCTGGGGACAGTTGGTTTCTATTTTAGCTTGGTAACAAAAAAGTAAAACCAAATTGAAGCAGCATGCGGCTCAAGTAGTTAGTACTTCTGCCTCTTAGTGCTGAGGTCATGGGTTCGTATCCCAGACAAGGTCTTGTCTTTGTGGGAAATTTTGACTGTAAGCTCCAATGGGGTAGAGATGGATATGATTGAATGTTTCAAATTGTATGCTGTATGATAAACTATAGAAACCCATAGATAACATAAATGGAAGTAAAATATTTATTCAGGTAGTTAGTACGTCACTTGGCCACCAGGGGGAAAACACTGCACTAGATTCTATGGCTAATGCACTAGTTTATATTGTACTATCCTTTTATATTGTTTTACGGACAATAAAAGATGGAAGAAAAATTTCCATTCACAACTGTACTATTGATGGCAATTACTGATACATCAGACATGAATACTGACCCATACTATGCAAGACCCCATTAAGACAATCTTACCTTTTCATTGCCGCAGTCACACTCCTCTCCGGGGTCCACCAGCTTGTTTCCACAGGAGGGGGCGCTGTAGGACTCATCTGGTGTAGGAACATTCAGGAGGCAGCTTCCACCTTTATTCAGAGTCAGCTTCTCAAAGTCATCTTCACTGCAACTGCTGAAATTCTTAGAGCCGCTGCAGAGAGGAGGATAACAGCGTCTCGTGTAATACCATCAAAATGGACAATGCCGCAATCTTACAGACCTGCATTGTCTTCACTAACAAAAATAGTCTGTACAGACATCAGGCAGGTGGTTTCATACAGCTAGCAACAATGACCATAATATTAGAGAATAATAAAGCAGCATGAATTATGGACATACTGGTCCGGATTCACAGTTACGTAGTTTTCGTCTTACGTACGCTGTTTTAAGAATTGAACTACTACACATGCCTAGTAACTTATTTACGATATCTACGTACCATTTCTGTACGTAGATTGCGTAAGTGCGGTCTTTAAACGTTGTTTACGCAATCTATGTACAGAAATGGTACGTAGATAGCATAAATAAATTGCTACACATGCGTAATAGCTCAATTCTTAAAACAACGTACGTAAGACGAAACCTACGTAACTGTGAATCCGGATCACTATGCTTTACTTATCAACCTTTTGCTGCAACTGCAACACAAAATCCAGGTAGGGCTGTATTGTATTTCATGGTATTATGGGCTCTATTTACAAACATCGTTTTCATATGATACAGCCCGTTTTCGTGTGAAAACGGGCTTTATCATATGAAAACGTAGAGTTCCTTATTTACAATGCTATGGAAACCATGGCAACGATCGCATTAACCCTCCCGATCGCCGGCCCGCTCTAACAAATGTGGGCCGGTATTTACTAAGTGTCAGCGCGGATTTTAACAATTCGCACCGACACGTTAAAGAACGCCATCTGAAGATGGCGTTAGGGTAAATATTCCAGCGGTCTCCCCATGTAAACCCCTTTTCCTCCCACTAAAAGCTGTTATTAGGGGGAGGGAGAGGGGGGTAAGCTGGAATACAGTTTAGTAAAAAAAATCCCTATTAAAATCTAAGTAAAAAATAAAAATGAAAAAAATATATATTAATTAGTTTTAATAAAATGTTATCTAATAAACATATTCAATTACAAAAACACACAAAAAAATTGAAACCGAAGCTTTAAAACTTGTCCGGGCGCGCGTCTGGCTCTTATCCGGGCGCATGTGCAGTGATTTTGCCTTTTGAGACTTGAACATTTCAAAGTCCCAAAAGGCAGCTACTGCACATGTGCCGGGACTACATAGCCGAACGATGTCAGCGAAAGGCTCGCTGACCGTCGTGGGACCTCGCCGGAGGGGTAAGTATTAATAAATACTCCCCGCGGTCCTGCTAGGTGCACTGCGAGGCGCAGCTCATCTAGGTGCTAAAAGCGCTAATGATAGTAAATAGAGCCCTATATATAAACGTTTGATATTTAGGGTTTTAGAAGTTAGTTTATAAGAAAGGAAAGGTCGGCTTGAATGGCCACAGTTGAGCTGTATCTGTTGATTAGTAGAGATACCGTAAATGTAGGTTGGGTTGTATTTAATTCTAGATGTAGAGTTTGAGATTCCTGAAGCTCCCAGCAGGCAGCTGCAAGCGTTTAATTTAAAATGCAATAAACTGCTTTAAGTTTTCATAGAGGTGTCAGCATGTTCTGATTTTGGGGGATGGTGCTGCAAATTACAATGAATGCACCCAGGCAGGGACAGAAGAAGATGGACTCGGGTCCCATATCAAGGAGACGGGGCCCTGGTCTGGATGGGTGGGGCTAGACAGAGTCCGGCAAGACTGGGGGCAGAGCGGTGTGGGACAGCTGCCAGAAGCTGACAGCTATAAACAGTACTCAGCACTTCATGGATAAGTGCTGTTTATAAATACTTTGTGAGCAGCTCTCAGTTGCTCACAATGGACCTGAGTCACACTTAAGAATCTGTGTATTTTTAGGAAGGGATATACTGTGCATGCGTAGTAACATAATATATGCAATTTACGTAGGACTTTAGAATGGGGCGATTCTGAATCACCATTATGAGCCTATTCCTAGTTACTTAAGGAAGAAGGGGGTGTGTGTCGGGGAAAACTTAAGAACAAAGATAAGAAGATTGGATGGAGGGAGGCATTTAAATGAGAAAATCTGGGGTTAGGCAGAAATGTTCTTAATTAGCCGCCCTGCGCAGAACCTAAAGATAAGGTAGCCCTATGGCATTCGTAAGTTGATTAAGAAGCTGAAAACCGGGGGCATGTCAGGGGAGTCTCCTTGTTATTAGTTGCATATAATTAAGAACCAATGTATTTATAAATAGCGCTCTGCATTCATTCAGTCATTCATTGTGTGCTGAGCGCTGTTTTAAGCTGTCACTCTTTGACACCTCACTTACTGTGCAGGAGGAGCGACTGCCACAGGCCCGCTAAACAGCTGTACTCCTTGCACTCCCTGTAGCTACGCCTCTGCGCCCTGAAATAAACAGTTAGTGACTTATCCAGAGGAGCAAATCTGCACCTGGGTAATACCATGTTAGACTGCAGGGGGGATAAGAATGAATGCACTGAGAGGTCATGTCTTGTAGCTCCAAACTCTAAATTAGATATGAGCAACAATGGAGTGCAATAAACAAAATCATCCAGTGTTTTACCTGCATGCAAAATAAGTAAAAATATTATATATATAATTAGCATTCCTCTTATTGCAAAATACAGGTGTAGACTTCTTTGAGCCATTATTTCTACACTATGGATCAGTCCATTAGCATGTTAATTTTTTTTATTATTACTACTATTATATTTTTAATGTTCTCCTTTCCCACGCTGCCATAAAGTGAGCTATTGATAGAAAAGCTGAACTGTCTGATAACAACCTCACTACTCACATGTCTCATCCAGACACATAATAGAACCATGTATCATCGCTCTGTATGGAAGAGATCACTCCTGGATATGGCTGCATTCTCTGCAGACCTCATAATGCACAGGTATGCATTGGTCATTATGATCAGATCTGGAGGCCATATCTCCAGAAAGACATATATACATTAGAGACTGTGCAAAGAAGAGCAACTAACATGGGCCATGGCCTGTGTCACACAACATACAAGACATGTCTCATCCAGACACATAATAGAACCGTGTATCATCGCTCTGTATGGAAGAGACCACTCCTGGATATGGTTGCATTCTCTGCAGACCTCAGAATGCACGGGTATGCACTGGTCATTATGATCAGTTCTGGAGGCCATATCTCCAGAATGACATATATACATTAGAGACTGTGCAAAGAAGAGCAACTAACATGGGCCATGGCCTGTGTCACACAACATACAAGATAAGCTAGAGGAACTAAACATGTATAGCTTGAAGCATAGAGGTGAGAGGGGAAGTACAATAGTAGGTACAGGTAGGGGTATTTCCAGGTACAGAAGAGGAAGAAGAAATGTTACTTCACAGAAAGGGTGGTAGATAAGTGGAATAGCCTCCCATCTGAGGTAGTAGAGAATAACACAGTAGAACAGTTTAAACATGATTGGGATAAAGTTATCCTAAATCTCAAACTATATCGAGGGTCAAATATAGTCTAAGGTCAGTAGAGTTAAAAAAAACTAAACAAAAGAACAAATGGGCAGGCTGGATAGGCCATGTGGCTGTTATCTGCCCTCACTTTCTATGGACCTGATTCAATGAGCCTCACAGACGCGCGTTTTCCGGTGCGAAGCTAATTGTGCAAATTTTTTAAAATTCATTTTTAACCGCGCCTCATAGAGGTGTGTATAAAAACCAGGTACCGTAATAGACACACACCATACAATACACAGGTAGAAACACAGGTGTGATAGACCGGGCTTTATAAGAAATTCCAAACATTGTGAAAACTGACTATTTTTTCACGTTTCACAAACTGTTTTTTATTTTAGGAACTGAAACCAGTCATGTGCCTTTTCTAGAGGAACATTAAAGCAAACATCCACTAGGTTGATGTTGGTTACACCCTGTGGGACTGATTCAGAGCTACGGCGCCGCACTAGTTACGGCGGCCATATGCGCAAGAACGGCATTTCTGCCGTTCTGCGCATGTGCCGGGAAGATGTTGCCCGGCGTAGTTAGGGAACCCCGATCCTTAGTTACGACCCTGTAGCCGGCATAATTACCTACTGTTAGAACGGCTGAAGTTAAGGTAGCCTTCACCCGGCGTAACAGTGGGTAATTACATCGGCCACAGGGGGGGTGTCGGGGGAATGCTCCAGAGCTAGGTGGGAGGGCGGGTTAGGGCAGTTACGACCCTATGGCCAGCATAATTACCTACTCTTACGCCGGCTGAAGTTAAGGTAGCCTAACAGTGGGTAATTACGCCGGCCACAGGGGGAGTGCTCCAGAGCTATGGCCGTACTTATGGCCAGCATAGCTCTGGATCAGCCCCTATGTTTCAGCCATGATGCCCTCTGTGTGGGCAGAAGAGGGCACCCTAAAATGAGCATATTGTGATGGAGATGTAAACCCATGAAGGCCCTTACGTGGCTCCGGAGTTCATGATACAGGCTCCCACGGAACAGATGCAGCCCCGGTTGTCATCATGATTCATTCCCAAGTTGTGGCCCAATTCATGAGCAACGATGGAAGCAAAAGACTGCAAGTTTTGATGTGGATACTGAAATAAAAGACAAAGGATAACACACATTAATCAGCTCTCAATATTATAGGAGTCATAATGGGGCGGGTCAGAGATACAATTCCCCTCTATTTTCCATGTGATCTAATCACGGATCTCTGGATCCGGCACAAAGTTACAATGGGCGCTGTTCACTTCTATGAAAAGATTCCTCGGGGGGCTCGTTCTCCGCTGTGCGCTCGTAGTGTTATTTGCCCTGTAAACGCCCATAAAAGAGGTGCCTGTAAATGTGCGAGGCTCCTGGCAGCAGTAGCCAATCAATGCGCACAGCTGTGTTTCTGAAGGGGCGACATCATGTAAAGTGTAGTACGAGTGAGTTTGCGCAGTTTACTCCTGATCCTTCTTTAGGTGTAAGGATGTAGAAGGGACGGCTGTCGGAGTAATCACTATTAACAATGATAATACTATTGATGACAATGCGGCTGCATGTGCTACCGAAGCTGCATGGTCATTTTAGCAGATGGGTATAACCGAGAACAGGTAGTAATTGCGTGCGCCTTATATCTGCTTTATCTGCAAAATACACCCAAAATTCTGCAATGTGAACGGATCACTCTGCTCCCTCATCGTAACCACGGATTTCCTCCTGTCATCCAATGCATTTCCTCCACTTTTTCTTTACCATTTACTTGTACTTATTTTACCGAGGTATTTTCACAATTCTGTCTTATGCGTCAGCTTAGATGTGATTCGCCGGCACGATGTCCTTCATTCTGAAAGACGATCGTAGCACAGCTGAATGCAGACCGTCGGCAGTCTTCATTTAAGAAAGCGGCGGTGATGGGACTCCTGGAGTTGCAAAGAGTCGACTGACGAAAGGTAAGTGTTTTACCTAACCCTGCCCTTAACCCTTCCCTAACCCTCCTTTGCTACAGCCTAAACATAAGCTTTCCCTATCCTTAACGCTCCATGCTCTGCAGCCTAACCCTAAGACCCCCTTAGATCTTAGCAGTGAACCAGCCAGGGTGGCTATTGTCCACATGTGTAAGCTGTAAACTCTGCTTATGCTCAGAACCCAAGGAGGTAGGGGGTTTCCCCTTGTCCATCCACAGATCTGCTGGCACTCTTGCCCTGGAACCAGTGTGGCACAATATGCCACATTACTGAATATGGGACAGCCTGGTTTTCTATGGTATGTCCTGGGCCATGACCAGAAGCTCTATCTGTGGGGAGTCTGTCTTGCCCCTTGGTTGTGGGTATTTTTAGGTGTGTGTCTGTTAGGGGATATATACTGTAAGATCTCCTGGAGCTGGTAATAATGGGGTAGATCCAGAACTACGTGTGCAATGCGTTTCCACGCGTGATGTATTTTCGCACGCGTATGTTCTATATACTCCTCTAGGCACACCCCTTGAATGTACGTATTTCACCGAGTTCCGCTTCCCAAACACTACCTTAACTTTTTTTCGCGTAACAGCCTACGTCCGCTAACGGACGTATAGACTACGTGAACGTACGCCGCTTAGCACGCCCATACTGTACACTTTACATACAAACCTCCACCTACTTCACGTAATTCGAACGTATTGTTGACTCACGTAAAATTGGCACGTCCACACGTAAGTATTTACGGGACAAATACGTGAATGGCCCATACGTTCACAATTACGCTACTCTTATTATTGTATTTTTTATGGTGCGCATGCGCAGTACTTAGAAATAGGCGATTTTACGTCTCCGCCATGCGTAAATTCGCTCCGATGCGTTGTTCTGGATCAGGCCCCATGTTAGTTATTAAATAGTCTTTATAGATCTGTTTATAGGACAACGGTTAATTAAAGAAGAAAGTGGTGTATGTGACATATTTTTATCTTTGGGATGTTGTTGCTGACCTGGAAATCATATAATATGGAATAATATGAAATAATATGGAAAGCCTAGTCTACAAAACTGCATATTCCTCCCAATAATAAAAACATACGTATTCATACCACATTTATGCCCCCTGCGTGACTTCTGGAGCACACTGTGCCCACAAATGCCATGCCTGCTGTACCTCCAAAACCCTTCTTCCTACAAGGAAACAAACCAAAAAGTTATATGAGCGTCACTCACATATCCACAGAGAGTTACAGATATGTCTGTGTTTTATGACTCGAATATGAATGAAAATTATATGAATTCCAAAGTCCATGGGCTTGATTTACCAAGCTGCGGAAAGGGAAACGTGTAGATGATCATAAGTAGATTTATTGGCAGACTGTGATATATTAACAAGGTGTTGAGAGAATGGAAAGAGCAAGTCACAGTCATGTAATAAATGGAATGATCAGTTCTTTATGGAAGGTAAAGGAAAAACAGATCAATGATCGGGTAGATAAGATACAGCCTATGACACGTGACAGGGCAGCTTTCAACAAGCTTAAAGCTCCACGGTTACAGCAGTAATGGTAATTTCTGTCCACTTACAGAACAAACTGGGCGCTGTCATGTCTGCGTCGCGTCACAAGTTCCTTCTCACGCCACTGCACAAACCGCCCCAGAACATCGCCAGCCGAGCCGTCAATACTGATTAGGTTTTGACTCGTCCAGATCTCCAGTCCCACCAGGACAATTCGGATGTTCAGCATTGAATACATCTAAGGAACATTGATGATAACATGATCAACCTCAGGGACTGACCAGAAGCACAGTCTAGGGATCTTGTGACCGCAAAGTATATGTCATTAGCAGCCTGTGTCCTATCTCCAGATCAGCCGATTTATTTCCACAATCAAATGACATATTGGTAGGACACGAAAGAGTTGTAGACAGCCATACTTATATTTTAATCCGGTGTGATACCAGATGGCAGAGGGCATATTTAATAAAATACCTTGGGGGCTGGTGGCATATATAGACTTGTACATGATATATCATTAAAAAAGTATATAAATGTAGATCGATTGATGGATATATGAAACATGGAACAGATAATGGAGCCATTTCACCATTGCTAGAGCTGCCAAGTCCACGGGGTTAGGATTTAGGCTTATGGCCATCACCATAAACAGGCCAAACTAGACAAACACATTACACTTAGGCCATTCTACTAGAACTTAGTGCAGCAAATTCATGGATAATTAGAATATGGTGACCTTCAGTTGACATATCAGCTCAGACCTGGTGCCGTTAAGTTGTATGAGGTCAAACGTGGAAAAGGTGTATATGTGTAACAGACATTGCAGCCATATACACCCCAACAGGGTGTAGAAATCATCTACTTACACTATCCAGGTAATTAGACAGCTGCACCATTTCTGCTCTCACAGCCGAGGCATTCTGTCCCAAAAAGTCAAACTGGAGGAGAAAAAACAGAACTTAAAAATGAAAATATTGTGACAGCCATAAACTATACTCATGTATGTGGCTCTCAGTGCAGTGCCATACTACGCATGTGTAGCAACTCTTCTAAGCGATCTACGTAACTTTACGTTATGTAGATTGCGTAAATGCGGTCTTTAAAGTAAAGTTAGGTAGATAGCACAGAAGAGTTACTATACATGCTTAGCAGCTCTGCTATTAAACCTACGCTCGTAACAAGAAAAATTCTCAACTGAGAATCCAGGCCACAGAGACGGTCATTTTTTGCTGTAAGAAAAGGGGTGAGGAGGGGGAAGGTCATTATTATAACTAACTGCTCATTATAGCAATGTAATGTATAATGTATAACACAAGGGAAATCACAGAAGGAAGGGAGAGCCGGTGACCCAGCACTTCTTTGCTTGAAGACCCAGTAAATCTTTCATATTATACCCATAGGGCCTGATCCAGGGCTACGCTGGGCCGCTGTCTGTAAGTACGGCCGGCATAGCTCTAGTGCACTCCCCCTGTGGCCGGAGTAATTACACACTGTTACGCCAGGCTACCCAAGCTTCAGCAGGCGTAACATTAGCTAATTACACCGGCCACATGCTCGCAAGTCCCTAACCCAGCCTCCCCTTTCTAATTTCCTTCCCTCCCCCGCCTACCTACGCTGTAGTTACGAATGCTAGATCCAGGGCAGAAATGCCGATCTTATGCATTCGCCCGCCGTAACTAGGTTAGGATCAGGCCCATAGTCAGGATAACGGTAATTTCCGTAATCGTTATTTCAAACGTGAAACCACAGACAGCCTAACGTCAGTTGTATGAGTTTAGACAGGATTCAAGTTAGGAGAGAGTTTATTTCGTCGCGGGTAACCCACCAAAAGTTCCAATTTCCACATTCCTACATTTACTCTTCTGGAGGTAGCAGCTGAGATATTCCTGACGGTTCCCGCTACCTGTGCGCTGCCTTCTGCTGTTCTTACCAATCACTGGTTAGGATTATTGTAATGCTGAACAAACATTACGACAATAACGTCACTGCAAATAGTGTCTTAGCCGACACATTATTTCAACCGATATAACTTCAGCTTTATGGAACTGATCCAGAAGTCCATATGACAGGGTACTTACGCATTCTGAATGCATGAATGTCTGATCGCACTGCGCATGTGCCAGAATGGCGATTACGCATCAGAAGGCGCTAAGAACAATTCTAAATTTCAAAGTGAGCTATTCCGACAATGGGGTGCGACGACCAGTCATATGTACACAGTGTTCTCCCCAGGGCCTTTTAGCTGGGTGCTCCACCCGGCTATTTTAGCTTTCCACCTGGCCAGACCTGACCAAAATGTTGATTGTGATCTCCAGCTTTCAGTCCTGACTGTCCTCCTATGGGCTGTAACGGCTTTTCAGCACTGCTGCACCTTTGCCTAGCAGAAGCAGCAGAAAATCTGTACAGCCCATTGGAGGACAATCACTGTCAGCTGGGACATAAACTTAGCTTCCAAAGGGAACGGATGTTTGGATCCCATCAAGTACTATTATGGCAAAGTATCACACTGCCCCCACCCAGCTACTATTTTATACCACCCGGCTGGCACAATTTTCTGGGGAGAACACTGTGTACAGCGTGTACGCACACAATATCTAGGATCGCACATTGTGCATGTAAGTGGTGTGTAAGTATTTGTGGAGCACAAGGACACCTGGCAAAAACACATTTACACAAGAGGACTTACTTACAGGAATATTTCCCATTCCTGGGCACTCTGGACAAGCAGGGTGGTAGCATAAATCAAATGCTTTGTGCCCCTCTGACACCAAGGGGTTTGTACCTGCTGTAATGACGCACTTGCACTACAGCTCTGCCAAGAATTTAGGACTGGATTCACAACTATGTTTTTTTTAAGTTCTGTGCCCATTTCTCAAGCAACTGAAGTTAGGTGCTGGATGGACCTCGGATATATATTATTTCCCCATTTTTCCTCAGGAATAAGGACAACTTGAGGTTTAAAATCCTTATATATTTGGGATGGGAGGTTTTCCATGTATTGCATTGGTCTCATACCATGCGGTATCATAAAAACAGGCATGTATTTGAAGTTGTATAGACTTATCAAGTGTAAGAATATATTTTTCCCAGCTGGTAAAGAATGTTTTGACTGTTTTTTCTTTTGTTAGGGTAGCCTCAAGCCACTGCATCCGAAAAAGATAACATTACTTTTCCTTAAACAAGACAATATTAGGAGGCGTATCTTGAATCCAGTTCTGGAGGATGCATTTACAGGGCCACTGCTGATATTATTAAGGCCATATGTTTGTCACGTTTGTTAAGTTTTAATGCAGGGTCCACAACAACCCAGTATCACCCATTCTGGTATAAAAGGTAGCCTTGCCTATTTCTAAGTGCTGCACTAAAGAGCACGCCTAGTAAATATTTTACGCCATCTACGTAACGTTTCGTTTTGTAGATTGCATACAGGCGGTCTTGAAAGACTGTATGTACGCAATCTACGTAACGAAATGCTACGTAGATAGCGATATCTATATATCTATAAGAATAATTCTGCTGAGATCAGCTGAGAAAATGACACCATTACACCCCATAAGCACATTCTGACGAGCGTTCCAGTGTATGTAAGAAGATAGGCATACTTACCCATTCTAAAATAAAAAAAATCTCAAAGGGCCGCCTCTTCCAAATAGAGACAGTTGAAAATCATTTTTCAGTTGTCTCTACTTCTCATGGAAGGAACTCCGATTTAATCTTAAGAAATTTTTTTTATATATCAGACCAAAGCTGCAGATTGCCCCCCCATCCACCTCCAGGGTAGGGTCACCTCTGTCTATCGCAATTATTATTAGCAAATACAGCAAGAAATGTAGAGCTTTTGGTACTATATTACTGCAAAACTTACAGGTATGTAGTCAGACAGTCATTCTGGCCTGAAGATGTAGGAACTGCAGTCACACATTACTGACTGGAGCTTTTTTGCAGCCAGCCAATAGGATCTCCTGCCAAGACTGACGGGAGGCCCTGGCAATGCATGCAGAGACTGACAGGAGGCCTATGCAGCCAGTCAGCTGCAAGGGCTTCCTGTCAAACTCAGCAGCAACTCCCTTCTCTGCCTGCCAGAATTGTCGTCCCAGCAGGCGAGTGGCATCGATATCAGGACCTAGTGGGAAGTCGTCAATTTATTTGGCCATCTCTTACGTGGGCCGATAATCTGTGCAGTGTGTGGCTACACAGAAGACTGACACGGAGAAGGTCTGGTAAATATTATTTGGACTGTGATACACTTATGTGTCATATATTGGAAACAGGCCAAAGGGTTGGGTTATCCAGAAATGTTGGAATCTTCAGTGAATAATGTAGAATATTTAGCAATGTTCATGAAAATAATAGTGAATAGAGCCAGAATAGAGATATAACCCACCAAGACACGCTGCTGTTGTTCTTTATTCAGATCTGTCGCATATTGTATAAATATTTAATACAAATCAATGTTCATGGCTTCTGTTATAAGTTAGTAAAAGCTACGCTGGTAAAAGTCACCATACACATCATAGGTTCAGAAACTAACTGATGCAAAACAGATGTTGGAATGAAGGCGTTTTTTAGTTGCACAAATCACTAATCTAATAAATTAATCTACTCAAGTAACTTGTGTGATACTGTGTTAGCTAGAATCAAAATACACGCGGTCAATACTTGAAAGCAGCATATGCAGATGCTTAATATACCACTGTAACCAGGTAAGGCAGGTGTTTATGAAGACCAGCTTTTATCATCAAACTTTAGGCCCGTATGCAGCGGTTTTCAGACCGCATTTACGCAATCTAAGTAAGAAAAAGATACGTAGATTACGTTAAAAAATGACTACGCATGCGCAATAGTACAAATCGCTAAACACCGGACGTATATGTTATACATCTGGTACTCTGAATACAGGCCTTAGTTCTAAAAGGAGCCAAAGTTCCATTGTGTCATACACCAATCAATACATCCAGGTTACCACACACACAGATGAATACATTCCACAAAATCACAAAACAGCACTGCAAAATGATTCTATGGCCAGGTTGTTGGTAAAGCAGACAGGTTCAGAGAAGACCACCATGAGAGTTGACGAGAAGAAGAGGGCATGAGCGCACAAAAGGGACACGCACACAGGGGGTAAGTCAGTGCAACAAGAAGCAGTAAGATGGGGTAAGGATGGGGTAAGGAGAAGAGGTGGTATTTGGTGAAAGTGATAACGAGAATTCTATTTGTGGGGAGTCCCGGGGGCAGGAGTGGGGTAATGTTAGTAAATTGGGAAGAGAGATGGTTGGCTTAGGTAGAGGGAAGGGAACAGGTGGAATTGTGCAGGGAAATAAAGGTGTAAGCAGTACTAAAAAGTGAAAAGAAGATCACCAAAGCATAGACTGTGGTTTTAGATGGCTGGCAAGATGGTAAGAAGCTATGGCCGTATTCACAGATCCTTTTTTGCTTGAAGTTCCGTGCGTATTTTTAGGCTAGGAGTAACTGCACATGCCTAGAAACTTTAATTACGTTGACTTTGCGCACGGAAGTCCATTGGGCATGTATGTGTGAATTGCACTTGGGGACATATGTGCAGAGGGGCGTAATTGAAATTCGTACGGACAAAGTTACGTGTAAGTGGGTGGGGGGAGGCATTTATACGACCATTTGAGGACGCAGTTAGCTACATACGCACGTGCGTAAGTATTATACGCACGTAAATGCACACGTAGAGATAAGGGTGCTCTATGGAGGCAGAAGTCACCGAAAACCCGTCCGTGTGAGGGGGGGGTCATGGGTGTTGGTTTACAACGTACGTGTGTATAATTGCGTAACTTTAACTAACGGATCTGTGAATACGGCCCCTAGTCACAGAGCTGCGCTTAGAAGGCATTTCATTGGTGTGAGTACAAAGTCGTATATAGTGAGTACTTGACGGTATGTGATATATCAGGATGTACAGCAGCATAAAGGGTCTGCCTCTTATGCATTTGATGCAATTAAAAACAATTGTTGTCAAGACAGTGTATAATGCAAGACAAGGTAACAAAAGTACCATTATCATACCCAGAATCCTTTGCTCTGTGACTTACCCTTTCCTTGTCAACAACCAAGAACAGTTCCACGTATCTTGTCTGGGGCAGGATTGCTCTCTTCCTCTAAACACCCCCAAAAAAAGATAATGATTATTACAGATCTGCAAGTGCAACATGACAATCCTATCATTCAAAAATATCAGAAGTCCATACGCTGCTTGCTTAGTAATTTCCCCCTCCTTTTCTTCATAGTAAATAGACCTCTATGGGCCGGATTCATTACTACGGTAAGTACTCTGCATGCGCATGACCATTATCCCAGCAATGGAACGCTGCCGACCGATATTGCGTTCCGTGCAAATATCAGCCCCCAGCACGTAGGACATACGCATGGGGGGTGGACAGAGGCATATAAACTTTACAGTAAGGGCTTGGGTGGGCTAAGCCCTTATGTACAATTCAATATTTCGCACGGAAGGGTTTCCGTGCTCAATACTTAAGGTAGAGTCCTTGGGCCTGTTCCAGACCTAGTTAAGTGCTTGAACTTAGTTACTCCTGGGCTAAAAAATGTTGATTTCAGGGGGGTTAAGGTAATTGTGTTCTTTGCATGCAGGGATATATCTTGGAATTGCTTACTGCACACAGATACTGACCAGCTTTACTATCACTCTGTTATTTAGACTTGTGATAGGAAACATCACCTCTCAACTCTAATACTGTTTACAACAGATGAAATATGACTCCCCTGCAATCACCATGGTTTAGCCCAGGAGTGACTAAGTTCAAGCACTTAACTAGGTCTGGATCAGGCCCCTAGTGCCCAATCCGCACGCAGGAGAGCAAGGGGAGGGCTGTGGATCACTAATTACCTAGGATAGCCTCTGCAGAGGAGGGTATAGTACG
Source organism: Limnodynastes dumerilii (assembly GCA_011038615.1). NCBI lineage: Eukaryota > Metazoa > Chordata > Amphibia > Anura > Limnodynastidae > Limnodynastes > Limnodynastes dumerilii. Next base: position 68,089 of record WWET01002499.1, read on the forward strand.
GGATATGGGCAGATCCAGAAGAAAGATTTCCTGCGTATTTACGCCTGGCAGAGATGTAAAAACGTGTTTTTGTATGTACTGAGCATGCGCGCGGCAGATGTTACGCTACGTAATGCAACGTAACTCTGAACGTAAGGGCCTCTCACGTAACAGTAGCATAAAAACGTTTGAGGGGGCGTGGCAATATTACGATAGCCGTAAGTACGATGAAACTACGCAATGTAGTCATGGATTTGCATTTAAATCGTACAGTATGGGCGTGCTTAGCGACGTAACTATGCGCAGGTTATACGTACATGTGCGGACGTGAGCGGTTACGCTGGCAAAAGTTAAGGTAGGGTTTGAAAAGCGTAAAGCGTAGAAGCGGAGTTCTGGATTTACCCCTATACCCCTAACTGTGAATGCGATCCTATGTGTCAGGAAGCAATCACCACTGCGGTCACGCACAAAATAATAAAATGTCTCGTTTGCAGTGTCAGTAACAGCGGTGGCAGCTCCCCCTCTCCCAGACAGCAGGTTCATTTCAATTTAGTGCACTTTTATTGTTATCAGCACTGGTTCATTATTCTTGCTGAATTATTAATGATAAAAGCTAATAAAAACCCAGAGTACTCTATTCTGTCTCTCTATTCTTGGAAGAGGAGACTTTGGTTCCTGTCTTTATACAGGTTTCCAGGTAACATCACAATCATTTGGCTGATACAAGCTAAAAATCAAAGCTCCCAACTAATAAGAGCCAAGAATATTGGTTTCTTCACAGAAATGGCTCAATATTTACCTTTTTTTTTTACAAATTGTGTCCTATTATAAAATATAAAGCAAGATGTGTAACATACAGCCTGACAGGTCATAGGGTTTTACTGTCTTGCCTGTCTGTCCAAGTTCCTTGAAGAAGTACCGGCATTTAAGCACTAGACTAAAAAATGATGTATAATGATGTATATGATGTATATGTATATGATGTATATGTATATGATGTATAATGATGTATATGATGTATATGTATATGTATATGATGTATATGATGTATATGATGTATATGTATATGTATATGTATATGATGTATATGTATATGATGTATAATGATGTATAATGATGTATATGATGTATATGTATATGATGTATATGTTAGGTGAAAGATATAGATAGAAACAATACAGAACGTTTACCAAACCTCCTGTTTTGAGCCTGCAGCACAATGTTTGCGTCTACAACATACAACTATAGGTATATACATACCCGCAATAATTGTGTCATACTGGGAGAGTGGTCACTGGCATGTCTGTCCTCGGGACTGGGCACACCACAGACCATGGGCTCTGTCTTTACATCTTCCAGACGATAAATCAGGTGATGAGACTGGTTAGAGGATTCCAGCGGTTCAATCCCATAGCTTTCCTTATGTAGATGCAGGAGGCCGCTGTGATAGAAACACAATTCATAGTAATCTAAATGGAGTAAGAGCCATCAATTGATCTAATCTCGAAAGTCGTTATAAACTAGCACAAACCACAAAATGTACCAGCCCTACTGACAAGAGCTTTCGCATCTAATAGAGTAAAGAGCTTTGAAGTTACTGTGTAAAATTGTTGCTTTATCCGATTGGTCACAACACCTGTAGCTGACCAATCAGCAAGAGCAACAACCACAGACACCACTTACGTTAAAACGTATTGCTGGATTCTGACTATAGCAGCAAGGGACAAATTTATCATGTTTGCGTTAACTGTTATTTACATAATACCGTAAATTAAAATATAACAGAATAAGGCGTCAAGGGTCTACTGAACCAAAGTAATCAAACTAAATGTTTAGTTCTATAGGAGAAAGAGAAATGGTTACCGAAGGCCTGAACAGGTGCTGAGGGCCACACTTGAATCTGGATCCCCTTCTGCGTATCCTTGATAAATGCACAGGTCCTAACAGTATAAAGAAACGGTGTGGATGACAGTTATTGCATAGGAAACCCAAGCTAGAACAGGCCTGTGGCTCTCCAGGTGTTGAGAAACTACAAGCCCCAGTATGCGTTAACTGCAAATGCATAGCTGATACCTTATAAAGCATGTTGGGAATCGTAGTTTCACAACACCTGGAGAGTCATAGGTTTGGCAAGCCTAAGCTAGAACATCTATAGATCAAAACAATGACATTGCAATGTGAATAACTCTAAGTATACAAAGTACACGAAGAATGGAATTTCTTTCAAAAGAATCAGAAAATCTAGAAATGAAAATATTAGGAAAGATGCATTAAAAATTGGTATATTAATCATTCTAGAGTTAATCAAAGCAAGATTCCTCTATACAAGCACCTAGTACATGGTACAGGATAAAAACATCTGACATAAAAATGCTTGTTTATTTATTGTCTGTGCTATCAGTCTATCTGTATAAGTATAAAAGTCCTCATTGCTATTGTATATGTTTTACGTTACTACTGAAGTCCTCTTTTCCTGTAACATCATTTTGTGGTTATATCATATTAAGTCATTATATGGACCCAAAATATCCTAATTTGTTATCAAATTATTCCTCATAAACAGAGCTCTATAGCCTCCAATAATTGGTCTCAATATCATAATGGAACACAATTAAAGTGAAATAATGACCTTTATTATAGGACATATAGTTTATATTCCCTATAGCAAAAATGTCTCTTTATTCATTTTTATGGTGCTCAATTATCTTCAACAATACTGCTCTCTATGGGCCAGATCCAGAGCTACACTAGGACGGCGGGCGTAAGCGTAAGATCGGCTTTTCAGCCGATCTGCTTATGCGCCGGGCAGATGTTGCCCGGCGTTACTACGGCAACACTGATCGTGGATCGGGCGTCCGTAGCAACGCCGTAGGGAAGCTGGAGAAGACGTCCCCCAGCGTCCCTACGTTCAGGTTAATGTAGGTGGGCGGGGGGAGGTAGTTAAATGAGGGTAGGAGGGCGGGCTAGGCTCCTGTGCGAGCGTATGGCCCCTTCCTTAAGCCGGCTGAAGTTAGAGTAGCCTTCAGCCGGCGTAAGGAAGGGGCCATACGCCCGCACAGGGGGAGTGCCAGGGAAAGTGACCGCCGATACGCTGTGCTTTAGTAAGCACAGAGCATCGGCGTAGCTCTGGATCAGGACCATTGTCCCCTACTGTGTGCACTTACCTGCTGTGGTCATCTCTCCTAACCTTTGTGTAATGTGTGTATTGTATCGTGTGTATTAAATAAAAATGTTTTAACACTCACAGTTTGAAGTCTTCGTTTTTTGTTTTTTCTTATAGCTGAGATGATTTTTCTTCAATTGATTGAAGTCTTCATCTTCATTGTAGTCTCCGATGGCGCTTCTTCTTTCTTCAGCTGCTGACAGGACGCTGCAGAACTTCTTCCCATCCGGACCTCTTCAAATGACGGTGAGGTCGCTAGGGGGCAGTACTTTTTATAGTG